>JAQGCA010000245.1:0-34446 GCA_034698945.1 Protaphorura quadriocellata
GATAGCACAGAAATATATATCAGAAAGGTGAGTTCTGGTTTATATGTTGTTATGTTCGTATGAAATATGGAGAGATCCAAGAAACTAAGAATAATTTCAGAGCTGGTTTGGCATGACTTCTAGTTGGTATTAGTAATTTAGCAGATTTGTGGAGATCCTAATACAACCAAATTCTTTACATTTTTACGAATCTCTTAATGTCGGAGTGAAATGCTATTTCTATCCGACAAAGATCTTATTCTAATTATAAATAATGCACATTTTTGGTTCTTTGTAGTACTCACTTGAGACAACAGGTGAGCTAAAGAGTTTTTAATTCAAATCAAACTCCAATTTTCTAAAATACAGAATTTATATACCGCAAGTAGATATAGACCGACAAAAGAGTAGAAATTGTAAAATATAGAATTACATTGCGCTAAAAGTGCTCACACTAAAGAAATATTTCCTGGAACATTATTAGGGACTGCATGCATGCTAAAGATTTTGTGGAGGATTCTTCCGCCTTGCTACAGATGAGTTTGGGTGAAAATAGAATTGAGTCAAACTTCCTATTACTATTGTGCCCGGACTCCACCCGAAAGTCGTGATACCGGGTTTCGGGGTTTCAATTGGCTCTGGATTTACTATTCCAGATGTGAAGACACCCATTGGGTGGGCAAGAAATCGAATTTGCTATTACATGAGGGAGAACGGGGTAGCAGTTGGCCTTTATGTTCAACCTGTGCTGTACTGCATTAATATCTTCCGCCTTTCCTTTCATCAGAGTAATTTCTCATGTGTTAGAGAAAATAATACTTAATCCAGTGTAGATTGTCAATGCATAGCGACAGACAGTGGACAGAAAGTGGACAGCCTTTACCACTTTCTCGAAGTGAGGGTTCGACCCCTCCGACAGACAACATTTGGTAGATGTTTTCCATTTTCTACGAGAGATTAACGTTGTTGCTTGCCCATGGGAATGCCCACAAATGCATGATCAATTAATAGGTGCTTTGGGGTTTGGGTAAATGGACAAACTTACAAACCAGACGAATTTCAGAGATTTACTTTGTTTTGTTCACTTAAATGGGGGCGCATTAGCAGTGTTTTCGAATATATATTATCCAATAATTTCGAAAATTACTCCAAAGTATCTGGAACTAGGAGTTTTATCGGTGTTCGGTAAGCGTTGTTCTGAGTTTAAATTGGTAGTTCCAATTATTTGATGAAAATATAGTTTATTTCATTTACTTCAATAAAAATATTTTTTGTCTACAGGACTCAATTAATTTATTTCAGTTCTGAATAGTTCTAACAGAAGCTGGTTTTTTGATAATTTTTTGATAATTTTGATGGTTTTCAATGGACGATTTGTATTGAAATGAACGTTTTCAATAATTACTCGATTGTGACGTTATTACGACTTTCTCGTCTGCATCAGCCGTACTCAAATTCTAAGTTTTGAGTAAAATTTAAGTCGACATTTCATTTCTAGAAATACAGTCCAGCGGATAGTCTATAGTGGTTTTGTAGTATATTCGTCAACGATTTCTTATCATATCTGTGGAGATAAAGTGTATAATAAATCTCGACAGAAGGTTTCGATAAAAAGTAATTGTGTCTTGTTTATTAGTTCCGATGATTTTAATTCGAATACATCGTGTCAAATAGGCTCATTTTATTTAAACTCCTGGTGAATGAGTTTCCGGTAATTGGTGGTCATTTAGTTCTCGGTGAACCGTTGGACTGGTCAGTAGAACATGTCCCCAATGTGTCCTCAAGATTATTCCTCATCGTATTCTGGATGCAGGTCGTAGAATGACTCTAAAATTGGTTCTTTATTATTCCACGCTCCTGCACTATACTCTTCCTCACGAACAGCAGTCGTATTGTGGATAATCTCTGAAATAAAATTAATTAATTAAGCTTTAACCCGCTTAATTATAGTAAAGTAGCATTAGCTTACCATCAGTCATGGCCCGAGCCATTAGTTTCTGACCAATTTCATGTTTGATCTCTGAGTCCAGCCACGGCATGAATATATCCGTAATTTCTGTCCAAAAAAAAACAATACATTTATAATGTAATGGGTTTCTGCAACGCGGGATTTATACGGGGTGTTTAGCAACCTCTTCCTACCTCTTCAATACTACAGCCGAATGTGGTGTCTGCCATAAAGTTAGATGTACAATTTGTGAATTTTATCCTGGACCTACTGAGCTTAGTATCGTCAATCTTATGAGCGAGTGGAGAACATGCCGGAGTTTCAAACTATGTAATAATAATTCGTGGTCTATCTCTCACTGGTTAAATTAAATTTTACCCTAATTCAGCGCGCCCGTCCCACTCCTGGCTTCCACAAATCAATAATTCTGTAGATTTCTTAATAACTTCTTGCCAAAAATGTATGTCTCACGGATTTCATGAAATACTCTAACTGGAATTGCATCCAGACTATGACTTGAGTTGGTGGGATAAGTAGCTTTGCAATAATTATTCATACACAACCACACTTAAAAGTACCTTGTCACTTCCGAATTATTTTATAGGAATTATCAGAATAGGAACGGAAAACCTCTCCAAGAATGTGAACGAAGTTGCTTTCATGTATTAAATCCCATGAACCTCTCAGACCTTTACAACTTCTGTAGGTTGGTCCGATTGAGCTAAATCTTGCATAATGGGATTGCATCCACGGAATTTCAAAATTTTGATATTCACAACAGAGAATTTCAATCAGAAAGATTCCGCTTGAATGCAACTCCTGCCTTTAACTTTTTTCAGAGGAGTTCCTGTTCGGGATACACTGTATATTAACTGAATAGTTAGAACTAACCAGCTAGGCCCTGATTATGGAGGAATCCTTCATTTGCCAAACTGTCCAAACATTGCGGGAGAAGTTCCTTGAGGTAAGAACATGAGAAAAGGAATGCCCCGACACGTTCCTCGGACTCTTTTTCTTCGCTCATCTGTTGTTTCATTAATCCCATGAGCGCGGCGCGCTCAGCGTGCATTTGTTGTTCGCGCTCTGCGAGGCGTTTCACACGAACCGCTTCAAGGCGTCGACGTTCTTCGTACTGATTCTGTTCCGAGGTCAACAATCGCAATTCCTCTTCCTCTGTAAACTCGAGTAAAGCTTGTTCCATGACTTTCCAGGACAACGTGTCAACAATCGGCTTGACCTCTTCATCAAAATGATAAAGTTCATTAGGGAAAATCTCAGTGGCCACGTCATAGCCAGCTTTGACCGGGACGTAAACTATCGGTGGTGGAATTTCATCGATGATGTCTGTCTGTGTCGTTGCATCCACTTCCTCGACCGGAACAGTAAATTCTTCAAGGAATTTGTCTGTCGCCACGATATTTCGCTCATGACCTTCGGCTGGTGGTGGGGTTTGAGGAATTTCTATTCCCCCAAGTTTCCGCGGCGGATGTTTCTTGAATTTCTTTTTAAGTTCTCCTTTTTCAATCACTCTTTTACGCTCCAGCTCGACCTGATATAATTGAATTGGCTGTCACCGATCGCATTGATTAAGACACGGGTAGCCTATATAGTCATTGAGGGCGCGGGCGAATAAAAAGGTTCGCATTCTGAAAATTTGTGGCTCAATCAAATTAAATGACGTCGATACGAAAAAGAACCGAACAAGTCGGGGCGATTTTAGTCACAGTTCCGCAGGTGGAAGATTACAATCTGGCAGTGTATAGTGTTAAATTGTTGTCCCATCAAGTCAAATTTTTCAGAAGTGATTTCTTACGATTCACGTTATTCAGTGGCATTACAACTTACGACTGGTCAAAGTGTGAATATTTGTGTATGTATTAAGTTCATAAATTGACAAATTGAAATGATTCCATCTGCAAATTATTAATTAGTTAAGCTTTCTGTGTATATAACTCTGTCCTATTGTTTCTCTTGATGGCTAAAATCCAGGTTCGAATGTTGACAACAGTGCGAACTGAATTCTTGACTGTATGTAAAAGAAATTAATTAACTAACTAACTAATTTCTGCTGGACTACCCTGCATAAGTCATTCAACAATCAATCACCGTTTGAAATGTTTTGAAAGTTCCTCCCCGGTAAACATGCGGATCCCAAGCCATATTGTAATAGTCGTGGGCACCACGTGGTCTAAAGTATTTTAAGAAACATTAGTCTTTACCGTAACTCAATTTTCTATAACTTCATTAGTTTTCTTACTTGGTCGGATCATTACGATATTTTGGACGTCCTTGTGAAGATTTTGTATTAATCGAATACGAGTAGTATCCGACTTTCGGAGGTTCGACGCACTTGGTCCTGCCTCTGAACTTCATCTCAGAAGCCTTCGCTTTGGGGTCTTTGCAACACTCCATTTACAGAGTAAATTAAGCTAATTTTATTTTCTTAGATTAATACCCTTGCCCAAATGAGTGTTATACAAATACTTTGGACTTATTATGAGACCCAAATAAGTCCTTCGCGGTTTAACTATCTTCATCAAATGGTTAGTTCGACTGATATCCTTGGTATCGTAACAAGTTGGAGAAACAAATGCCTCAATCAAGTTTCCGGGGCAAAACAAAGGCACTCGTAGACCCAGTCAAAATTACAGATATACACATAATATTTCGTATCTCGGAACGCACGAAGGAAGATCGACTCACCAAAATGTTCGAGTGGTACATCACTTTCAGTGAACGAAATACCGTCAATGACCAAATAGAGCTATGGTCTTTCTCCAAATAACCTAATGAAGAAAGTGGTGAAAGTCTATAGCCACTGAACCTGTCTGACTAAGTACAGCCCCGGTACTCTATTAGGTCATTTACGGGATTAGTGTTTTGTACATGTGAGCAAAATGGTGGAAGACAATTCCACCGCTTCACATATCAACAAAGAATGTACTTTTAACGGTTTCAAGAAAAAGCTACCAACTCGCACGTATTGAATAGGTAAATGTTAGAATTTTAAATTTAGATACTGTGTTAATTGGAAGTTGTGTTAGGATGAACTAAATAAATTCTTGAAGGCATAAGATTAAATACAAATGGGTGACGTCACTTCCAACTCACTAAATTAAGACTTAAACTATTAAAACAGAAGAGTGGTCAAAATTACACCGTTTTATTCCGATGTTGAATAATTTGTGATTATAATTATGAAATCGTGAAAAGTATTGTTAAAAGAGAAGTGAGTCATTCTGGTTCGCAGTTCCGCTTCGTAGCCGAGAGTCCGTCAAGTAGTTTTGAGAGGAGTGTGTTTTACTTCTGAAAGTGAGCAAAAAACAAAAATATTACTTTCTAATTGTAATATGTAGAAATACTGATTTGTCCTTGTGTTTACGACTAATTTTAGTCTTCATGTATAAACTGAATCCACAAAAACGAGTAGATGTCAATCTACACAATTTGTGCATCATCCAAAAATCGAATTTGACATTTCATTTTACAAAATATAATACATATTTTGTAATTTAGTCGATGTTCGATTAGAACTTGAATGCGCTAATGGAATAAAAGGAAATTACAAAAACTCATCATCATTTTATCTTCATCAACTTGGTTTTATTTCATAGGGTTACACAAATTACAAAAAATAATTACAAAATTAAGTTTACTTAACTTAGACTCGGTTCACATCGAACAAGAATTAAGGAAAGGGCACAAATTAACTTACGGGTTCTGCCCGAGCCCACATATACGTTTGAGAATTGGACAACTCCATTCCGCCCTCATATTTGTTCTTTTTCTTCATCTCTTCCATCATTTTCATGTGTTCTTCACAAGTACATTCCATTTCCATTTCCATTCCTTCATCTTCTTCCCCCGGTACACCATACCCGTTATATTTTTGTCCATCGAATGCAAGATCTTTGAAGCTCGGAGCTCCCGCCTATATATTTTATAGCTTTCAGAAAACCCATTTCCGCATTAATCTATTTAGAAGATGTAATGGGTGCCCCTATTTAAGGTATCTCAGAAATCCTATATTGCGATAAATTAATTTGGCTGTCACGTTTCGTTTTGGCGAAAGAGCGAGTAAAATCTTTTCGTCAGTGTCTCCACAAGAATGCCAATAAAAAGATAATTATAAAATCTGTCGGCGTGATCTTCATATTCTGACATGAAATTTGAAAATATTATCGTACACGAGACTTCACCCCGGAACGAATACTCGGGTGTATCATTGTAATTGTAATGCGTTGACCAAATACACAAAAAATAAACCGATTCTACTCATAAATATGGGGCACCGTATATAATTTATGCAGTTTTTACGTTTAATTTCCACATGAAGTGCCCAACTCGAGTCATGCACATTCCACCCTCATAAATTGGTTTTCCAACTGGACTCAAATCAAAGACATCACTATTACATGGATCTGTGCATCGGTCACAATCGCAAGGTTCATCAGCGGTTTCATCGACCACGACCTCATCGGGTTTCGGTGGACAACTGTTTCGCATATTATTAGCAAAGCGACACATTGGACATGAATCATTTTCTCCTCTGTTCTCACCACACCGCCCACAAGGGCTCTTCGGTGTTTGATACCCTTCTTGTTCTACAACCTGAGGCCCGCGAGCTTCGGTACAAGCTTTACATTTGCACGTTGCGTCAAGCATATCTTTACTTGGCTTCTGAACTTCCATACCAGAAATAATGACGACTTCTGGCCCTGCCCGGATAATTGGGGGGCAATCTTTAACAATTTGGGGTTCTGGATTAATTGGAGAGCATTCTTCGGCCTTTACGGCTTCTGGGGCAGGAGGTGGAGAACACGCCATGGGAGTCTCAATTACTTGAGGAATTTCTTCCTTTTCTGACTCCTTACAAGCACAAGGATCAATTTTTTCCCATGATTTCAATACAGTGCAAGGGTCAACTTCCTTCTGTTCCTCTTGGACCAGTACAATGACTTCGATTTCAACTTGTTCGGACTGACATATGTTTTTGGTAACTGGGCAAGGGTCAACCTGGACAGTTTCAGCAATAATTGCCTCTTCAATGACAATATCGTCACAGACACATGTGTCTTTGTTCTCATTGCATTCTCCGCCAGGAGTTTCAGGAACTTCGACGGAATTATCAGACGGTGATAATTCTTGCAAGGATGTTTCCGGTGATTCCTCAATCGGATCATCTCCTTCCTCACAACAACAGCAAGTTTCTTCAGGGACTTCGCAAGTGTTTGCCGGCGGTTCATCCTCGAGTTGTGGAATATCTTCTACACAATCTGGAGCCGGAATGTCCTCAATAGGAGCACAAGGGTCACTGACTTGGACCGGTAGACATTCTTCGGCTGCGGTTTCCACAACCGGAACACATTGGTCACTGACTTCGACCGAAGGGCATTCGCATTCTTCCAACTTTTCTTGAACTGGTGCAGAATCTTGATTACATAGGCGGAATGCTTCCATTGGAGGACAAAGTTGTTCTGGTTGACTTATTTCTGGTGGTGGTGACGTTTCAGGTTCAGCTTCAATTACTGGTGGTGGTAATACTTCACATCCCTTTGGTTGGGCCCGCTTTATTTCAGTTCCCGGTGGACACTTGAAGTCACCAAAAGTATCGGTAGGGCTTTGAAATGAATATACATTGCCCTTGCATTGACTACATTTTTGAAAATTTTCCCTGACTGATGTCATTTTCTTGGTAGCCAATTCTTGTTTTCTATCTTTCACACAGTCCTTACAATTGCAATCTTCTTCTTCAGCGTCTGCAGCAGCAGTTATTTTTTGGCAAATTTCCTCGAATTCGGCAGCCTTTTAATTTTAATACATGTAATACAGGCCTAGACTTACATTACATTACATATGCATCCCGCACTACTATAATTTCTTAGTACGAGTCAGGCGGATGCAGCTTTTTTAAACGAATGGATTTTTTTAAGTTGTTCAGTAATGAGTTCCTTGTGCGTTTCACGCGAGCACAAAACAGAACTACATATAAGTATGAGCATGACAATTATTACTTTCTTTGTTACAAGAACTTGTGCCCAATCCTGTTCGTGTGAACCGAGGGCATGGAGTATTACTTACTAGTGATTAAATCAAAAATCTCTCTTACCTTTCCGCTGAAGAGGGCCCCAAGCTAAAAATTATACAGACAGATTTTTACCGACATTGTATAGAGAAAGTACTTATACAAAGTACAAAGGACATAGAAAGTTAAAGTGCCACTTTTTTATATCGTGTCAGTGGGATTTTGTAACAACAATTACAGAGCCAAGGTGAATGGTGAACTCAATGAACAAAGTTTCCTTATGCTTCGACCCCACGGACTAATCAGGTCTCATCAAAAATATACCTGAATCCCAGTATTTTAGAGTGCTCCGGTTGTTTATGTCCGCGTACAAAGACGAACAACTTAGGTGAAAACTTACGCGACGTAAGTTGACGTTTCGCTCGTAAGCAAATACGTTCAGCTGGGTTATGTTCCCACTGACACATAAAATTAGCCAAAATGGTAATTACCTTTGCAAATACACTGTCGCCGTCTGATTTCCCCTCAGGAGCTTTTGTTTCACAAGTGCGCGAGCGAACCATGGGACAATTCTTGTTGGCCACTTTGGGTTCGGCAGAAGCTTCTGTCGAAACGGTTCCACAGGATCCGCACTTAGAAACGGACGGCTTTCCCTATTTTGGCATACATATATTAAGTATTGTAGATATTTATCAAAATTTTGGGACATTTAGATTGTGTTTTACTTGATTGCCTTGACCCCGAGGTTTGGAAGAGATCGGGAGGATTATGACACCGACAGGGGCTGGATATGAGCGCATATTGGTCTTTGTCGGTGGGCAAATCCATGCTGGAATGCACGTGGTGACATCTAAAATTGAATTTTGATAAATTAACTATTTGATATTTTTTTCATTCCCCTAATTTTAGTAGTTACATTTAGTGTACATACCCGTTTCTGGCAGATCACATTTTCCTTTGTCCTTCTTATTAGAGCAAGCAAATGCTGGAGGTCCTTTGTTAATATCGGCACTTGTTTGACAAGTCTATCAATCAATATGTTATATAGATGTTGATGTATGTGAGGTAAAAAGTTTAAATTATAATTCAATGCATTTTTGTAAAATGAAATTTACCGTGTTAACCGGGGGGAAAGCGCATTCTTCTTGAGCAGCGGCAGACGCATCAACTGTTGCGCGCTTGGGGACTGGACAAGTGTCCTTAGTGATGAGGGGTGGAAGTGTTCCAAAACCGCAGCATTCCTTCAGATGTTCACGAAGAGCGCAATTACAGTTACATTTTTCCATTCCACAACCACCTGGACACATACTGCTGTCCTCAGCGACGGGGGCCGAAGACCCACTTCCCAGTAACCAGGACTGTCAGAGAAGAAAAATAATTAAAATTTAACAAAACGAACTTCTATTTTCTCCAAATTCGGAAATTCATCTCGATACTAAAGTTTCCAGTCCAAATATTTGGACTTTCGGCAGCAAAGTAGGTATTGATTCTTCATCCCGGTGAAAACACAGCAGGGACAAAGAATCCAAAGCACCATACTTGACTTCGGGTGGATTTTCAAATGTCATAAGCTACCAATCAAATTAAACGGATGAAATTGTATGCCATAATTTCAATACTATTCCACACCCAAAATATGAACATTCAAATATCCTAGTCGTAGTATCAAGAATATTATTACGATGTCTATGTTGTGTGAGCTATGAAGTTGATGACTATAATAAAACACGTATCCATTCACTGGTATGGTATTGAAAGCTCGACCAGCTGTGTTGATATCGGTATCGGGAAATATTGACCAGAATGTATATATTAGCATTTTAGTCTTTGATACCAATCCAATGTCCAGAAAACAATGAATCTGGAAATATCTCAACTTTGGATTCTGACGTCAAAGTATCGACAATGTTATAATGTATTGCCTTCGAAAAGTTTGAAACTCGGATTACAAGATTACGTACCAGGCCTCGGACCCTATTCCTGCGCATTAAAATAAGAACGTCAACTTACAAAGAATCCTCCGGAGGATTCCTCCTTCGGCGGTTCAGGTGTCTAAAATGTTAAAAACGGCAAATTAATATTACAAAATAAATCACATTTAACCAAATAATTAATGACAGAATCTGAGTAACTACCTTGTTGTCGGAGTTGCAACTCATTTTGAATTTTGTCGGTGACCGAAAGAATTTGGAAATAGGTTCAATAAAAACTGAAAATTTTGGAGAGTGATAAAAATGTGTGATATTTTCACTAAGAATCGATGAATCGAACCTTTGGCGAGGATGACAAAGATTTGGACGCTTGTTATTTGGTAGTGCGCGGTACAACACCGGTTCCCATAACATCTTGTGGACAAGAGATTTCACTCACACATGAACTTTCTAAAATTGTTTCAACTTTTTAACATGATTTTTGATCCTGGCAATTTTAACATCATTTTAACTTTCCATTTAGTTAAGTAATTCATTTCTATTTGTGGATAAAAATATCAGAATTGAAATGAAAGAATACTAGTATATAGGAACACAATTACACTCGATAACTTTCATTGTCGGAGAAAGTTCAGCTGAAAAAATTGCTGAACTAATGTGTTAAAAATATTAATTTCAAAAATGTAAAAATGGAAGTGTTCAGGTATTAATGGACATAGATTTGCACATACATAACTTTCCGTCGGCACCGCTAGTCAACGTAAGCGCAGATAACAGAATTACTTTCGATTTCTGATTACCGTAAATCCCCGATTAGAAACCGGTTCCGAATACTAACCCGGTCTCGAATACTAACCGGGTCTTTCTCCACCTTTTTCCATGTGCTCTTATGGAGAAAGTGGTGAAAGTCTGTGACCTCGGACCTTGTCTGAACAAATGCTAACCCGGGTGGGTTACTGTTCGGGGATTTACGGTAGTAATCAATTATTAATATTGAAATGCTCTTTTTCGAAATTTTCCTTGTCACCGTTGCGCTCACTATAAGATTTCTAGTGTTTATTATTTGCTGACATTCACTTGCCCTTGCATTTTAATACAAGTTTTGGTTTAGAATTTTGAAATATATCCTGTAAATACTGGTAAAGACAAAGTTTTCCAACTTTTTATGTTCATTTCTCTTGGAATTAGGGCAGAACTTTCGCATGTCCCGTAAATCTGGCCACCTCCAAAATAAGACTACTTTTCCGGTCCTGTTAGGGAAGTTTAATTCTTGCACTTATCCTTTTCACTTTCTATATAATTTTGTGGACTTTCAACTCTTGGGCTTGTGGGGGAAGTCGAACAAATTCCTGTGAGATTTTGGTGAGAGAATCCGCGGGTTCTTCAACTCTATCAGCACGTAAACAACCTCATGCACTCAAATTTTTCAGTTCGTATTGTTTTTGTTATATTCAGTCGAATTAAAAATAAATTCAATCTCGTCAGGTCAGTTCATTAATTGACCAAAAGGTTGTGGACTTCAAGTTTTTTTAATTCCATTTTGAATTTTGATATTTCGCTCAATTACAAGAACATCCTAGCAAGTCTGTCTCCGAATCCGAAGTCCAAAAAGTCGTACATCATCGGAAATTCGAATTTTCGGATTTACTGTTTAGTGAGAGGTAAGTTAGAATTTCTAATTAATTTGGTATTGAACATTTGAGATGCTCATTTTTGAGTTTGTCGTCAATTTGCAGTTCGATAAAATAAGTTAGATTAGATTTGATTTCATCAAATACACGAATATTACCCGAATTTAAGAATCGGATAATTAAAAAAAGTGACACTGCGCTGCGGAGTCTTTATGGGAAATCCGAAACCTGTACGATTCATCTCCATTTTTTATATGTTGTAGTCCTGGGTCTAATGAACAACTTTTTTGAAGGTCATATCCCCAAAAAAGTGGGGCGGTTTAACCCCAAGATATAATACATAGGGTGTATGTGTTACGGTGGAAGTCATGTACCCTGTGTATTTGTAGCCATAATGCTTTGCCAAACCTAATGGTTAGATCTGGGGAAGGTACCCCTAGTCGTAGGAGCCTCTTCTGATCCGCTGTGTCATTAATTATTGAGATTATACATAGACATTCGCAAGTCACATTCATGCAAATTTATTTTATTAGAACATACATAATACATTTGTACAAATTCTTAAGTTTTCAATTGTGTTGGATTTGGGGAAGTACTCGTGAGGGCAGCAGATCGTACACCTCCACCAACAGGTTGAAATGTAACTTCTTGAAAAACAGTATAAATTGAATATGATGGTTTGTAGTAAGGAACTTGAAGGCCGTGTCCAGGTGTTTGTGAATTTGGGAACTGTGCTGTTTGAAAATCAAAACCTCCGTGATAATGTCCAAATCCGGGGAAAAGATGTCGATTAGTTTGAAGGTTTTGATTAGGAATGAATGGATTCTGATTCGGAGTACTCGGATACCTAAAGTTATTATTATTGTTGTAAGGATTTTGATTATTGTAGTCCAAATAGCCATTCCTCAAGTGTGCGGGTGTTTCATAGGGTCGAGTATTTACGAAAGGATCATAAGGTTCATTGTTTGATGTTGGAAAATAATTGGAAGGGATGGTTGCTGATAAATATTGGTCATCATGTTCTTGATCCAAAGAATTGTCCTTCTCAGCCTGTCTAGTAAACCGAATTTTTCGTGTTGGTGGGAATTTCATTTTACGACTATTTTTTCGTTTTTTAACTTTCTCTTCTCTACTTTGAGACTCTCCAGAGTCAAACTCTTGTGATGTATCCTGGTAAATTGGTGTGGTTGAAGGTAGTTGACCAGTTCGAGTAGAAAATCCTCCAGCAGGGAATTGAATCGGCTTATCATCAGTTGGAAGTGCTGCTGCGGATATGCAGCGATAAATTCCAAAATCGTCTTCAACATATTCTTCAATCCTTAGCACAGATTTCCATTGGTCAAACGATTGAACTGTAATTCGTGGACCGAATCGGTTTTGTGTGTCAAAATAAGAGCCGAAAGGGTCGTACTTGTGGTGCCAATAAACGCCCTGAAAAAGAAATTAATTACAATGATTTTATCTAAGAAATCCAATTCTCTCATGTCACACCCATACATCTAAATAATCTAAATTAATTAATATTTTCTACTTGTTCATGGATCCATAAATGGTTATAATTTTGTTTCAATTTATAATTAGGGATGATGGAAGTGAACTAAAATTCTTACAGGGAAACCATTTTTTATACTGCAATAATCATATCGACTAAAACATCAATATGGAGATGTTGTCTTTCACCGATTTATAGTGGAAAAAAAATCGTCTACAAAAGCTTTCCAACTTTGTTGATTCGTTCTTAATCATACGCAGTTAAAAAGTTAAGATGCAAGCTTATTGGCAATATGGCAATTCTAACAAAATTTTTGTCTTCCGATGAAAATTTCGTTTTGATGGGTTATTCATTAAGAAATAAGATTTACTAACGAAGCAGCGCTGTGGTAATATTTTTGGGTCTACATGTTGTTAAAGAATGCGCGCAACCGGGATTATATAGAAGAAACAGCAATCAATTAATCAGTTTTATTTAAACTCACCTGAACCAAAAGAAGGTATCTTGGAAACTCGCAAGTGATTTCTGCATTCCTACCATTCAAATTGACTTGTATGTTACCAGGCACTCTCACTTGTCTTGGTAAACTTCCAATATCGAAACCGTCATGGGGTGACTTGTGATTGTGACCAGGATAGAAATGCGACTGCCCTTGATGGAGGTTCTGATTATAATTATGTGGTGTAGTTGGCAAACCAGGGTAATTTGGATAAAATCCACTAAATCCGGATGGAGCAGTAAAAGGACTTGTTGACTGTTGATACGGTGGCTTGATAATTGAACTTTGTTGAAAATTATGTTGAGGGTAATGCGAAACAGGGAGTGGAAATAGCAATCCCTTTTCGTCAATTAGACCTGGGTTTCCACCTGGATAGCCGGTTAACGTTCCACTTGGAAAACCGATCCCTGTTCCACCCGAGTAACCAGAGCCTGGAAATCCAAGTCCATTTGTTCCATGAAAATTTATTCCAGCTCCACCAGGATATCCAAAATTAACAGGTTGTTGATATTGGTAGGGATTGTATCCCTGAACAAAATTAGGGCTATAATTATACGGAGTGCTAGTGAAATGTCGAGTATTTATGTTTTGCTCCGAAGTAATATTATTTGGTCTGAATTGAGCAGAATTTGAATTTGAGAAATCGTTCATACGATTTTTACTGTAAAGATCACTGTGTGGCCTATTATTACTATATTTATCTTGAGATGATGTTAATATGGATTGGAGGCTCAACAATTGTAAAACGAGTGAGACTGTACAACCTCTTCTAATTGTTGACCATGCCATTTTACATTGGCAACTGGAAGTAGAATTTTGAGCATAAAGACTTCTTATTGACTTGGGCGTCTTAAGGAACGGATGTCAAGGAATAAGAATAATATAATTTAGGGTTGGTTTGAACATTTTATTATTGAATTATTTACATACGTACGGACATGGACAGTCACAAAAGAAAGTGGGAAGGGATTTTCATTTTCTATTTGTCATTATTTTTTTTTGCATAAGATAAATAAATTGAAGTACTGGTACTGCATTGTTTTTGTCGTCTCCTTTGACAAATTCAAGTCAAATTAAATTATGCCATGCTCTGTTGGGTTGAGACTTTGGTGAAAATAATAATAAGAACAAATAGAATTTTTGTGACTCGTTTCCTCCGACGTGACAGTTTGCGTTACTTACCGTATCACACGTTTTCCAATTGTGATTTTCATCTGAATACGACTTAGCTCAGTAAGCTAAAGTTGCAGTTACAGGTTGACCTATTGACAGATGCTAAATGGCAAGGCTAAAATGAACAGAGTAGAGAGCAGACAAATATTAAAAATAACATAATACAGGAAATGGATGGGTGTTAACCCACCACCTTTCTGCCTTTCTTCAATAGTACAATCATAAAATTATACAATTAATTTAGTGCGGATTCTGTAGGCTCGGAATGTTTTCTACGTTTAACCCGTGTTTCGATTGGCATCTTTTGTGTTGTGCTTCCTGAATGTGTAGTCGATTATTATAATTATGAATGCTCCACTGTCTTTTTCATTAACATTGAGAAAATTAAACATACTTTCCGAGTAAACCTTCTCAAATATAATTATGTTCTGATTCAACTCGGACATTATAGCGTTTCGCTCCTACATTTTGAATGTCGTTAGTTTCCTTGTTTTACTCACATCTTAAAGTTTAAAAAAACTTGTCATTTCAAGTAATCTAGTCATTTTAGTGTGTCATACTTTTAATTTTATCAGCATTGATTTCATTAGGAGGGGGAGTACTTGGTGCACTGGTTGCTCTCTCTTTCAAGATATTTTTGTCCGGTTGAATTTTTTGTACTAATATAATAAGGGTGCCTTCCTTGAACCAAATCAAAGGTTAACCCTTTATCATAAAAAATACTCAACTTTGCTTGACCGTACATTGATTATATTTGTCATGTAGGTATTTTTGTATTTTTTTACATTATTGATGCATCCAGTTATTACATATTATACTGCACTGGTTGAACTCATTGGTTAACCGTACTAGATATGTTGATGAAGTTGAAGTATTGGTGCATGATTGAAAAACTTTTTACTAAAAAATCTAGCATTTTAGTGTTATGGTTATATGTTATGTTATGGTTAACACAATAATGCCTTCACTTACTACTTCTCTCTTTCCGTCTCTTTCAATAGTAAATTATTTACTTCACCGATTCAACAATGTAGTGATAGTGAACAATGGAAGGCATAATAGTTACATATTCGTGTCAAACACCCTCGCCATTTTCGTTGTGGTCCATGAGCATTTTTATTATTTGTTTCAGACAAAGTTGGGTTGGGAACTTCCGTTGTGTATGTGTGTGACTGACCATGGCTTCATCAAAGAAACAATCAGAACTGCGCGAAATTCTTGAAGACGAACAAAGTCAGACTGGAGAAAACAATACCACGTCTGCAGCTGGTCCAAGTCTGCCGTCAGCTTTGGATTCAATGACACTTGACATTGATGCTTTATTGGATGCAATTCCGGAAGATAGAAAAGGGCGTAAATACACTGAAGGGTGGGACCCTGCTCGGCTTGATGAAGTAAGTCAAAGAATTTAATTAAGGTGCTTTGTACCTGCCAGTTTGAGCCATTGATTGAATCGCGGAAACGAATGTATTCGGAATTGACTGTTTTTGTTAACATTTGATTTCCCTTGAATAATGGCAAGGGTCAGCACTTGTTATAACATAAAACCGGTTAGAGTAATGTAGAGGAGTCAAAAGTAGTGTAGTGGTTCAATTTGTATGGGTAATAATGCACTCCAACTCATTTAGAATTTATGCAGAAATTCCACTTTAATTTCTCGTCTATTCTTTAACAATTAACTCATTAAGTATTTGAGTTTTCTGTCCATTTGTTTTTACTTCTTATTACCTCTCGGTCTTTTCGTTTTCTCTGAGGTTGACTTCCTCTTTCTCGGGCATTTCATTCTCTCGGAATTGAAGCAGTACAATGAGATAAGTTATTATCGTTCCCAAAATCTGTGGAGATGTATATTTTGAATTGAATTTTATTATGTCCTTGTTAAAAATGCGATGCAAAGTATATATTGACTAGTTCTGTACCTTGAAAATGAGTCTTCTGTTGATTGTGTAAAAATTTCCTGGAGAAATGCAAACCGGACTATTCATCGTTTTCTGCACTTGATATTTAGCCTATGCATTACAACCAGAAATTATAATTTACATATCCAAACTTTGGTGTTTCGGAGATCGCTATTTGGTTACCTTGAAACGGACGACCTCTGAAGAAAATCCGGGAAAACAAAGTTTGTTCAATAGAGGAACACATATTTTAGAAGACGTTGTCAATTCCTCAGCCAATGTGCAAAGTTTGAACAGAACATATATGTTAAGGCAAATTGGGAAACATACTATTGCTAGGAAATTGTAACCCTTCTTCATGTTCCAGAGACATATAAAAAATCCGTAAATAAGAATACCCGTGGCGCAATTAAACAAATCTAATGTGAAATGAACGCTAAACAATTTATTAAATTTGTCCACTTGATTCTCCAAGGCAGAATAGAAGAGGAGGCATTCTTCAAGTTTGCAAGGATTTTGTGAAAACTTTAAGGGTATCTGACTTTGAAACGTAGACTTATTGTCAGTCTCTTTCCATTCAACAGATATCGTCTCCTTTCCTAATTCATGTCTCACGACACGAAACCCAATTTTGAAAATATTTACGAGTAACATAGCGATGAAACTGTGCACAAAATATAAACAGACGAACATGTTAGAAATTAACAAGCCTGCGATTACGGTGACTGAGATTAAACTAGCTTCGGATGACTCGTCACGAAATGCAAAATTAAGTAAAAGAATGAGAAAAAGTGCAGCTGCCAAAACAAGAGCAACCAGAAGTCTCTTAACGTTGGAATTTAGGTTTTTCAGATAGGTATCCGCAGTATTTTCTGAATCTAATCGAAGCATTTGTTCAAGGAGGACCAAAGTGTCTTTCCAGAATCGAACCAGTTGAACTCTGTGACAAAATGAATTGATCCTTACGAGAAATCCCGCCGTATTACTGGCATTCCCTAGTAGATTTTTTTCAAAATAAATTTTCAACATCAGATAAATTCTTGGTTTACAAATCTTACACATCAAGTTGTACGCGAATAATTCTGTCTCGGTTAAATTGCCCATCAGTTTACTGATGCTGACACTTGAGACAGCGAAAGTTGTCCAACCAATAGTCACAATCCCGACTAAATGAAGCATTGATGTGATCGCGGTTAAGCTACACCATTTAAAATATAAAGCACCATTCTCAAATTTAAATGGCAGAAATCCCAGAATCTGATTCACAAGAACCGGCCAATATCCAAACTGAGAAAGAATAGACTCTGGCGTATTTTCTTTCCTCATCCCTAATTGAATATCATGGATGGCAGCCATATTATGAACTTTATTCTTTAAAGGCGTATCTGCAACTAAATTCTTGAGCGTCGCTCTAGGGTTTGCAGTGGTGAAATTGACATAACGGGTGGGAATGTTTGTATCCTCGTATTTGTCGAAATGTCTTTCTCCGGACGAATTGCGTACAATCCAATCAATATAGAATTAGTTCTGGCAAAATTGTCCAGTTTAATGGGCATTTTAGTACAAATGTGTGGATGTTTTTCCTTATGTAAACTCCTGGTAGTAATTTGTTGGAATGACTTGAAGTAAGTTGGGTGGAGAGGACAAATAGAAGAAGCGATATTAAGAATTCGTGGAAAGTAATTTATTAGACTAAACTACTTTCAAATTATTCGTTTGTCGGAAAATGTGCTGAAGAATATTTACGGCCGACATCGCAATATAGGATAACCTAATAATAGTATGTATGAATGATTCACGCATTGTTTTATTTTTACGTTTCTGTAGGAGTTAAAACAGCACCCGTTTTTCATTAAAGAAGCTCCCAAAGAAGGGGAACCAGTGCCACCACTGATTGAAGCTCTTCAAGCCATAAAATATTCCCCAGATGACAATACTCCAGACGAACTGGCTAAGAATTACAAAGAAGATGGACTTTTTCATTTCAAGTTAAAGAAATACAGAATTGCTGTTCTTTGTTTCACTGAGGCAATTCGAAGTTCGGAGTCTCCTAACAACCCGAATCCGAGCACGGAATTGACAGCACAACTTTACAATAATCGTGCAGCTGCCCATTTTCATATTCAAAACTATCGTTCCGCACTTCTTGATTGTGAGAAAGCTATACGATTGAAAGATGACTACTTTAAACCAGTGTACAAGGCGGTAGAATGTTGTGCCAAACTTGGGAAGTGGAAAAGAGTTATGCATTTTTGTGACATTGGAGAGAAAATTCAGCCTGAAAATGCAGATATTCGACGAATGAGATTGTTAGCTATCAGAAAAAAGGTAATAGAATCGAAAAGAAACAGGAATAGTTTGTATTTTTGGTTTTTATTTTTTTTTGTAAATAGAAATTGGATAATGCCGCCGAGCGGAAGAATTCAGCGGAGAAACAAGCCAACAGTAAGAGGAACGAGAAAATAATTAACTACATTGAGTCTAGAAATATAGTTTGTCGGAACAAGAACTTTCTGATTGCTGACTCTGAACTCGGAGCTAAAACTGTCACAATCGGTGAAGACGACCGGCTTACTTGGCCAGTATTGTTCCACTACCCTCAATATTCACAGTCGGATTTTATTGAAGCATTCCATGAAGACAGCACGTAAGTAAAATATTTCCCCATTTGCATGAAAAATGAAATTTTACCAGGACATTTATCATTTTTTAAATAGTTTTCCTGACCATTTGATTGAAATATTTGAAAACGAGAGGCCTGCCTGGGACAAGAATAACGAGTACCACTTTGACACAGTGGATGTTAACTTTGTAAACTTTCATACTGGAGGACATACTAAAGTTAACCTAGACTGGACTATTGGCCAAATTCTTCAACATAAAGAGTACATTACTACTCAGATTGTTTCATGGATAATTCAAACATTCGATGTCGTATCAAAAATTTCTTCTATTTTTTACAGTTTTGTTCTTCCAGCTAATGGAGTGCCAAGTTTTTTCATTATGGCGAAAGATAATGAGATGTGCAAGGCTCTCCTGGATCGACTGCATCAAGCCGGTTCGTAAAGTTCAGATCGGAATACCTACCCGCTCGTGAGTCATTCATTCTAAGAGTTCATGAACCGAGAAGTGGATTCAAAATATGAAAACCGGTTAGTTGTAATTAGTGTTTGGCTTTATCGGTAAAAACATCAATATTGATAAATGTATAATTTTTGTCTGGTTCGGTTTATGGATTATGGAATGGAGATATTTTGCGATTAGTGTCTAGAATGAAGTGTGACAATCTACCCTTTTTAAAATAATGTGGAAATAGAAAATAAAGTAGTCGATTGTCATTTCAGTAGAAATAGATAGTTTACGTATGGCCTAATATTAGACTACATAATTATTGTTCTACCGGAGAGCACCTTGGACTTGAATTTGAACCAAATAGATCCTAAATATTTGTATGTATCCTCTATGGAGCGTTGACAATCTATAATTGCTTGATTAATCGAGATATCTTTTTTTTACATCTGTCAAACTATAAATAAACTATTTGACGAAGTAAAAATTTTAAGTGGTTAGAAATATATTGACTACGTCTATTCAATTTTTCTTCTAAAAATGGAGGTCTCATATCATTTATGCGACAAAGTGTTCGTCTTAGTGAGTTCGCAACATCGCATCATCGCACCCACTACGACAACACATATGCTTTTAACATTAACTACACGGAAATTTGATATATGGTAGTAACTAAAATTGACAGTTAGAGATAATCAAATAGAACTCACCATGACCTTATAACTACAGGCAATGAACTGTACTTTGCCTGACGACTAGCCAAATTGTAGAAATTCATTAATCTTTCATTGGACGTGAAGGTCAGGTTCGAGGATTCGCAGAGAGGTAATTCATATCAAGAAACTAACTCGAATTGGAATAACCCAAATGAACCCCAGTCGATCGACCATCTGGAATCCAATAGCATCACTATTAAGTTATTCATTTTAAAAATGGTTCGCTATTGTCAGATTGGTTTGATTTTTCTAACAATTTTGACATTGAAGTCCATATTTGGACAATTGCTTCCACAAGAACAAACCCAAATTGTTAACACTCTCCAGAAAGACTTGGATTCTCTTGAAGAAAAATTAAAGATTGATTTGAACGATAAATTTTCTAAGTTAAGTGCACAGTTGGATGAGAACGATCGGCGAGTCAAGAAAACCTTGTCAATATTTGAAGCAGAATGGACAGATAAATCGAACAGACTCTCAGACCTTGAAGAACGACAACAAAGAGTTGAGGTAGCTGTCATGAAACTGACAAAATTAGTAAACGAAATGAGGAACCCGCAAACACCCACAAATTCTACAGAGTCAGTCCATCAAGAACGATCGAATTTTGTAAACGTATTCCCGAAGGAAATTCTAAAACCCGTGATGAGTGTGGAAGACAATACAACCAAATCATTTGTCCTCGTTGGAACCCGAAATAATTTCAAGAAATTTGAATCGATTCAACTGGAAGAACAAGCGGTATTGTCCAGCATTCAGTTGGAATACGTCGAACTTTCTCCACAAGTTCTTCTTGATTCCCTCCAGTATTGTTCCAAATTGAAATCTTTGAAGCTCATTCAAGTGATAATTCTAGGAGAGTTCGAAACCAAAGTACATTTACCACAACTCTCAGAATTTATTTTGGATCAAGTTGGAGTTTTGAAATTCTCGAATCATAGCAGTTTTAGTAAATGGAGTGAGGTGGACGACTTTCTGCGTGGTTTTGACGAAGGTTCCCTGAAATCTTTAATCTTTTTCTATAAGGATGATGCAAAATGGGATCTTGAAGACATTTCGGATTTGAATACTAATGTTAACCTGATCGTTGACGGAGTCAAAGTTTTTGGAATTAATCATGACCGAGGTGAACTGAATTCTATGTTAGGGTTTAGTTCCGACATAGTTCGGAATTTGGGAGAAGACTTCCTGCTACAAAAATTGGCTCTTAGTGCTTGGATGATTGACCTGTCTTCTCTTCCGGATACTTTAACACACTTGCATTTCAACTATGTCCATAATAGCAGAGAGGCAAATACATCCAAAACAAATCTGATTGAAAAGTTTGGAAAACTTGTGCATTTGAAGGAATTGAATACATTTATTGGAAATTTGGGGAATACGAGTGGTCAATCTAAAGGTTGGATTTGGAATTCTTTGCCAGATACTATAAAGAATTTGACTATTCGATTCTCGGAGGTTACCTATGATCCAAAAAATTCACCGAAGCATTTAACACTCGATAATCTGTACCTCCATTTTTGTAAATTGGATGGAGCGATAAGTAAAAATTTTCACAAAGCTTTTGACAGTCAAAATGTAGCAGTGAGTTTCCGAGTCGACAACAGAACCACAACCCCCCGGATTGAACACGAATTATTAAGGAATATTTTAAGAACTAATGCAACGTGGATTTTTATGCAAAATTTCAACAGATCATCTCCGGACTGGAAGGCTTTGAATGATTTTTGGACAATTGAGAATTTTCTTTTGGACTGTGGTATTTCCCAATTTGCACAACATTTCATTTTACAGAAAAGGAATGGAACTTGGGAAGGGTGGAATGTGTCAAAGGATGGACAGTTATTGCTTACATTTCAGTTGGTCGGTACTGACCAGTTTGTCACTTTCGGTGCATACAAGAAAATAATTGGATAACTCAGTTTGTTACACCGTCAGAGCTTAGTTTACTGTACTCGATCTTTTAGAATAGATGTTCACAAATCTCTACCTCATGTCATAGTTAGTACAACACCAATACAGGTCACAAGCGAACTCTAAGGTTTGTTTTTGGCTAATTTCCTTTTCAATTAATGCTACCTCGAAATCTGTTACATCACTCGAAAATAGTTCTTAATACTTGATAAATGAATCTCGAACGGGTTTTTCTGTCTCCTTACCATTCAGTCAAACTCTTTGTAACGAGCTAGATGTTAACCTCGTGAAAATATTGGGAAGGTCACATTCACACACAATATCTTTACTAGCTGGTCTCATCAGAGTTGTGCGTAAACTTCAGAGTGCCCTAAGAATTGGCTGTCGTTTTTTTTTATTCTGCGCTTTCCGAGTTGACCTTCGCGAATTTTCTTGAGGTCAACCTCTGTAATATTTTTTTGCGAGAACTCGCGGAGACAATAAAACCCATACGAGAGGAACCACTTCCTCTTACACTACGTAATAAATGAAATTATGAATTAATTTTTTGGCACAATCCAATGCAGTCCAGAATGGACCAAGTCTAGTTCTGTCATTAATTATTTTAAATTCTAAGGAATTTTATTTACCGAAAATTATCTGTTACGTAAGGTTTGGTCAAGTGCACAATTTTTATTATCATTCAGCTTTAGAGCACCATTCCGATCCGAGACATGTACGATTATTCGAAAATATACTTATAGCAATTCCGATTTTGCTAGCAAGGCGCTGCTGCAGTCAATTGTCAATTTTGGCCAATCATTGGATATAGTCTGTGTATTCTGTAAGTAGTTTTTAGCAAACTGATATTTGCACGAGGAGACGGAAGACCGGTTTTAGTCATAAATATCCTAATTACGTACTCCTAAACATTTAAGAACTTATTGAAAACTGTATGTATAAGAATTAATTCTACACATGGAATACTGAAAACTGTACCTAATTAAAGAGGTGGACAAATTAATTTGGTCCTTTTCAGTAAGGGAATGTAAAAATATTTGAGAAAAAAAAGGAACGTTACATGTTTAACAGGAAACTAACATCAAACGTTACATGAAAATACATAACATTATGGAATTATTCGAGAATTTGCGTCAGAAGGAAATTTGTGTTGTGTGTGGAATTAATTTCTCAGTTGGTTGCGGTTGCTTCTGGCTTGGTGTAAATGAAACTTTCGGCAGCTCCGCCACGGCCATAACCTACAAAAAAATCGGATCATTCAAGCATATGATTAATTTATTAGTTCGTAACAACTAATCTTCGAATGTAAAATTAAGGAAGGGATGCAAAATGGTTATTGTTACTAGTTTCTGATATTATGAAGAGGGAAGACCAGACGAATTACTAATTGCTCACCAACAGCCAACAATAGTTATGACGCAAACGTTTTTATCAGGGCTATTAAAATATTTCAATGGACGATTTATTTCGTCTTGTTAGATTTCAGAACAGAGTGAAACGACAGAAATTCCAATTTACACAATTCGTGGAATAGATTAGAGGTTGAAATATTTACAGAAAAGGATGGTGAAAGAGTAAATATTTAACTTATTACATATTTGTAGAGTGCAAACTACGATAATGAAAAAAGTTGCTAATAGGTTTGCTAAAATGGTGTTGTACCAAATACATCCCTTACTCGTAAAGATAATATGTAAAAAATAACATTTATTATATGCTCTTGCAAATTCTTGTTTTGTTAATGGATTTTTTTCTAATAAAAATGACAATTTACCGGCGGGTCCAAAGAGTGTGGCATAGCATGGCTTGTGGCAGTATGGTTTGCCTGGAATATAATTCAAATTTGAAAAAAATGAAGTTTTCCGCATATTTCTTTTTCGAAATTTTGTATTTTGAAATTAACTGCTCACCTTCATGTTCCGCATGGCTACCTGGTGTGAGAGTCTTATTGCAACGTTCACACCGAAGACAAGCTGAATGCCAATCCTTTCCAAGAGAGGATTTTCTTTCCGCTGAAATTTGTACCAAAACAATCTTAATTCAAGATTGAATTTCAATACTATGTATTCATTTCCTTTTGAAAACATGCGATTTCACTTCAGGACTCAAGAGCTCAATTCCCATTCAGTTTTTCATTTCTCTTATACGCATTTGATTTCATGCAGTCTATGTTACTCTATTTCTATTGCCGGCGCTGTGTAAAACCGCAGAAAGATCCGTCAAAGGAACGATACAAAAATAAGGCAGTGAGCAGTAAATTAAATGACATGTCCTTGGTTTTTGTTCGCAAAAAAAATATTTTTCTCTTCTTGGTTTCATTCCCTACTTGCGTGAACAAATGAAAGACTCCCAAGAATTTCTACCTGTCACACTTCCTCGGAGATAATGAATAAGCTTGGGAATTCATATCCTATGTTTGTCACACTCATACTTATTTATTTTTTCTAAATATACTTGTTAGTTTTATCAAGCACCACCGTCATGTTTGTAATGTCATTGGTATTGGATGGTTGGTCACAGAATTTAACGTTATCAAAAATGTATTTCAATGTTATTTTCATGAGATACTTCTTTTTTGTTTATTTTTGGTTAAGTTGTCCGTCTGAGTACATGATTGGTGTCGTTGAACTAACCAGGGTCAATTTAACAATTACCAATTAAGAATGTGAAAACTGAAAATATATATTGGTGACTGCCAATTCTACAAATCACATTCGGCATAACTTTCTAACACGAGTGAAGATGGGAGAGCAAAGTAAAGCAATAACAACTTCTATGCAAATGTCAAAATCTATATTCTATGCCCAATATTGAAAAAATGAAACTTTCTTGAGGACAGAAAACCTGGGTATATGTGAAATCCTTATAAAGGGTTAACTAATTTGTTATAAACAAAAGGATATTAACATTAGTATTACAATAATGAATATAAAAATTCAATGTGTAATAACTCTCACCGAAGTAAACGGGTTTTTCACACTTTGGGCAGTTCGGCATCTTCTCGATCTTTTGTTGTTGTTATTAATCTCAAGTTGTTCCTTCGAAGATGTGAAGTGGATGACTCGGAATCTTGTTTCTGTTGAACAGAAAAGTAGACAGTAGATAGGTGAGAATAGAAGTGAAGGTAAATCATGAATATAGTACCAATTACGGTGAAATGGGTCAAGGTTGAAATGAATGCACACAGTATAAAATCTAAAACATCCAGCAGCCGCAGCTTGGGCCCTAACCGGCATGGCAAGACGAAATCTGGGACAGGAATAGAAGGAGAAAATCGATTTTCCTTCCAGATCCTTCTAATGCATGTAATGAGAATCGCAAATGGAAAGGGAAATTCAATAAACAACAAAAGATAGTCCAGAAAATTATTTTGTCTCGAAGGATTTACGTCATCCGGGAATATCCGAAATGAGGAGGAAAGTATAAATTCAACCGGTTTGACGCAACGTAACGAACGGAAACTTAATGAAATGTCTTGGTACGAAAAGTTCCGCACTATTCCTGTACGATTCTGTTCTCTATTCGATTACTACAAATTTCAAAATTAAAATAGTTTAAATCTTAGCTTAATAGCCCTTAATACACTAATGTTTTCAATTCTTATATAAATCTTGAGCGCAATTAAAAGAAATTCATATTCCATACTAGAATTCAAATGTTTGTACAAGTCGTGCTGCACGATGATATACTTAAAGCTATAAAGTCATACAGATTATCACAATAATTGCATGTCCACTAGTTTATTACCAGTCGAATCCGATAATATTAGATGCTGACTGATTCCCCAATATCAGTATTACCGCGTTGAAGTAATTATTATTTTTCCTGTAACTGTCACTCCTTAAACAGTTAAAGCTAGTAAACTGACAGTTAAATCAATCAATCAATCAATCAATAAAAATCTTTTATAGTTTTTTATAATAGATTAACCCGGTATACGCTGGAAAGATCATTGTCAAGTACCATTACCGGCAAACTCGACGGAACTTAAAACGTTTACGAAAAATGAAATTAATATACCAAATGTGTGAAGTGAAGTTAGGCGCAAATCTGCGATATTGACGTGTTGGAAGAAGAATGCAAGTCAAGTCAAATAAACAAGACTAATTCGGACCTAGATTGAATGAAACCGATACAGATCGTAATTTCACAAACTTAGGAAAATTTTGTTTGCAGCTACAGCTTTCATCGGCGGAATCTTTTTTGAAACATTCTCTGAATCCCCAAGAATCACATTTTGTATATTATTATTTCGATTTCGCCCAATGTGACGGCTCCACTGCTTTAGTTATAATACCGAAGAATCAAAACAATTTGACGAGCTAATAATGGCCAGTTTTCTTGAAAGTATATTTCAATTTTACTTGCAAATAGTGTCCGTTAAACCACTGAAGTTGCAAAAATTCCTACCTACCTGTTGAGCTGGAAGTAGGACCGGACGCTATTTTCGTCCGTGCAAAAAATGTCAGTTGTTTGCGGAGGGCTTTTGCTATTACGGTTACGACGTGCGTGTTGAAATCGTGGTAATAAAATAATAGGAAGAAAGAATGGTTGTTTCTCAACGGCAGGGCACTAAAAACAGACTGGCAGACTTTTCTGGGTTTCAAAAGAACATTTCTGGCCGTACAGCCGTATAGAGCGTCTGGCCGATCTCCGAGAGGGTGGAAAATTTTGTGTATGTTAAGTATTTGGACATCACATTTTAACATTACATCTACACGAGATTCGTGCAACAATTTAGGGCTTGAAGGCAAACATTCCATTTCTATACCTTTCATCTCATGTAATGTAATGCGGGTTAATGTATGCATGTTGTACGTATTATATGTTATAATGTGGGTTTATAGGTAGAAAATGAGATCTATTCGTTACTGTCGATTCTGTAGAACATAATTCGGACGTGTCAAATAAAGTTCAAATGAATTTATAATTTAGGCCTGAATTTTGGAGAAAACTAGAATCTACCCAACTGACGATGAGCTTGCATAACATTGTTAAATCTGGGTGATTTCGGGTTTCAATGTTTTGTTGCAACGTACATTCGATAATTCATTATCAAAAAATAACCGCAGTGACTGAAAAACTCTCAGACTTTCTTGGAGAATTGGCTAGCTTTCCATTTAGCGTAGAAAATATCTTGAAAAACTTTAACCTTCAGAGAAACCACAGAGCACCAAGTCTGCGCGAGGGATCTACACACTAGCCGATACCTATACCACTATACCGGTCTAATGAATTTACTATTGTAGAGAAAAATGCATTTGACTCGTCAAGTCAACATTAGCCAACAAATCTTTGTTCATTCATTAGAATAAATAAATTATTTAATTCATCGCATGTGTTTTGTTTCCAAACAGGCTTACTTTGGCGTACACAGTGGGGCAGACAACTACTGCAGCCAACTAAATTTTGTGAATTCGGTTTTCGGTTATTGAGAATGATTTCAAGCATCATTACGAATACATATTTGGTTACACTGTTGCACTATTATTTTGTACTAATAAAGTTTGTTTTGTAGTTTAACTGAATACGAATGATTAAGTGCGTATAATATGTCATGATATGTTCACGACAAGAACCATCTGGATGTTGGAGCCATGAAAATCATATTTGCTTTTCCTGAGCAAATCACTGTTACAGTGAATCTAATCCAAATATAATCGGCTCTTGACTCTCGAATGACGAAAACCATGTTTAATAACATCAGTGCAGTGCCTAGTCGTATCAAAGTTTGTTTCTGACTTCATTTCAATTTCCTGAGTTGTTTTGTCCCAAGTTGTAATTAACAACATTGACACGTAGAAGTGACAAATAAATTAATTCGAAATGATTATTTGATTCAAACTTTGTTTATGTGAGGACTATGACTGTAATGATTTTTATTTCTTTTGTACTACGTAATATATAGTTTAATGTATTTTTGAATTAGTTCTAATTTCAAGGACGCCATTAACTCCGACTTTATTGTTTTCGTATGCTGTATTTCATGTTACACGTGACTGGGTTTACACTTTTACGGTTTACAATTTAATCTACAAGAGAATTTACGTTGTGATGAATAAAGTTGAGGGAAAATACATAATATTACATCACCTGTGGTGTAATTTTATTCTCAGTCATTCTATATAGTCAACTCATCAACTCCCCCGCATGATGATACAACATACAACATCTACAAAAAGTGTTCTTTATTTATTCTCTCTGGAATAGATAATGGATGGTAAATGTGGGCGGCTTATTCAGTTAAAGTCAGAGGGTAACGACGATAAAAAATGAGTGAAATCTCCTCCACTTTCCCATCCATCTTACTACACGTTCATCTAATTGGGTGGAAAATTTTAGATTTATGACACATCCAATTCTACAATTGAAATTTAAGGAATTTTCCTGGAGAATTCACACCTTTCATAAATCTTTCAGAATGATAAGCTTCAAGGACGGAGAAATGTGTACGCATAGTTTATTTTTTGAACAAGATAGTAATTCTTAGTTGGAATCTTGAAGTACTTGCGTGGTGTTCGAGTGAGTAGAAAATTAGACGGCATTAGTTTTGAACTACCCTGTATTGCATCCGTAATTTTAATATCGTAGATGAATGGAGTGAGATTATGTCATGCCCTTGTATTTTTTATCACGAATTTCAATTCAGCCATGATTTTGTCACATGGATAATTTGTAGGCTACACAAATAGTCTTCGGCCAAAGTCAACAGCTCCTCATCTCAAATCTTCTATTTGAAGAAGCACGACCTCTAATTGATTGGATTCGTTGAGGAATAAAAATGAATTTGTTTACATAAAGCTGTAATATTTACACTTGCACCGGATTTAAGTTGAATGAAAATTCATACAAGGTGATTTCATGTATGTGATGAATTCTAGAGTACGACATAGACAAGGCAGTAGTCGATATTTTTTTACTTTCAAGTTAATTTTAGAAAAACGGTTTGCAGAGAAATTGACACACTAATTGTAGTACTGTTACCGAAACACTCAAGGACTGCTGGCATATAATAAAAAATAAATTTTGGAAGTACGAAATAAACACATAAGGACTTCACAAAAATTAAACTATCAAAATTACTATAATCGCATTAAATGGTTCTTCCCACATCCTACAAACCCATCTTCAAAAGTAGTCATCTTGACACTATAATCCTAAAATATTTTATCTTCAACTTTTTTGAAAAAATATTTTGTAACATAGGTATATTGAGTTGTAGGACTACAGTTAATGTAACGACAGTGATTATCGTTTAAGAAATGGTGATTTTTCGTTTCAACCGAAATTTCCAAACATCCGTCATCCGTCACATATCTGATAGAATGCTTATCCGCACGCGATATCCGACTTTAGTTGCCCAGAACTAAAAAAAGTTAGATCAAATATCCGATCCAGCTTCCTGATCTGCTGTTTCATAGTCTCCGAAAGCTGACCTCGACCTGATAGTGGCGTACGCACTAGAAGAATAAATTACCATTTATTTAAAACGATAATCACTGACGTTACAACAACGTTAGCTTAAGACTCAGTATAGTGATTATAATGATTATAATTATAATTGTAATTATAATGACTTATAATGATTTCATTACGCTCAAAATTCTGAATCAATTTTAACCATGAAGTCATTCGGTATTATTATTTTAAAGATAATAAGAAAAAAAACCATTATAGTTTTCATCTCTTGTTATATCGTTTTCGTGACCAGTTTTCTCAAGTTTACTTGAGATATTGTAGTTGATATTTGACTATACCGTTTTTACCCAAAAGTCATTAAAGTTAGGGAAATGTGATTAGATTTGCACAAAATTCTGAGAGAAGAGAAAACTTGCAAGAAATATTTCACTTCCACAAAGAAAAACCCAACCCCCATGCCATAAACCACTCGCTCTGCGTGCATGCGAATTAAAGTCGAACATAATTGTGTACTAAAACATAATATACAAGGGAATCGAGAATTACGCAATCATTTCATTATTAAAATAAACCCAGCAATTTTCATTTCTTAAAAGGAACCATGACTGACTGGCTGTCACCTATTTAAATTGACGGAGATGAAAGGGAAATGTCATGTTATCTGCCATTCCTTTTATAGCCTTATTTCGTCATTCACTCGTAAAACGCATGTTGGATTCATACATTTTATCTGAACACATGTGAACAATATAGATTTAGAAAAACTGTATGCACTATTTGACAAGTCTTTTATGGTAAAATGAGAATGAAATAAATGAGATCACATAAAAGTTTAAGGTGTTCAACTATCCAAGATTGTATAATAATAATTAATACTTCATTTTTGTAACACACAAATCGGTTTCGTAAGTTCCGGCCCGTCCGGATGGATTCGAGATGGATATAACCCAATAAGTTACGTCAATTGTCCTATTCTAAAATAATTTTGGTATGGTGCATAAGTACTAAGGAAGTAACTTTTGATTTCTATAAAATTAACTGTTAATTTTAACTGTCCACGAAAGGTTTTGTCCCACCCTGTATAAAGAGTCGATGCTGAAAGAAGAAAAACAAAACAAAATCTTTCCACAATTTAACTAATCGTAAGTCTATTATTTTGATATTAAGGATGTGTTTTTCTGAACCTTAAGTTCTCACTAACCGTAAGGACGAAAATTTTGTTTTAGAATTTGACCAATTATTTTTTTTTGTAATATATATGCTTATTAGACCCGGGAAAAGGAAACTTAAGTGAAAATTTCGGGAGATACCATTGGATATTGGAATTGGAAGGCGTCGACAAAAAATGACCAGAGGTGGACAAGTTTCGATATAGTCGTTTCGTTAAATGCACGGCGGTGCCTTGGAGGAATGGGGGCAATATGGAGGGGACAAAATTGTTTACACAAATAAAACATTCGCTGTTCGGAGCTTCTGTTTCAATCCGCAGATGTCTCCCACGTCGGATTGATAGATTCGCGCACCGCTTGCCCCATATGTTCATATGTTGTAGAGGTCAATGAGCTTTGATTCTGGTTTTGGGACTTCCACACCATTTTTAATTTAAATGTGCATACACCAGATTAAATAACAACAGTGTTAATTTAATTGATTTATTTCATCCACTATTTTAATTTTTAAACTTTTGAATGGAATCGGAATTATCGAGAATTGCCGACTAGGGTAGGCTGCAATTGCCTGCGTTACTAGGGGCGACCGAATGCCCTCTCCATGTAGGGGAGGGAACGACTAACTCTTTCCTCCGAGGGCGGTGCAGTACATCTAAACTTTTCCACCACCGGTAATTTTTTGTCGACACCTTCCAGATGGAGCATCCTGAAATTTTCCTCTTAAAAAGTTTTTCCAAAATTAATTACTCAAGTAACGTATTAATATTCATTTGTACGGTTATAAGAGGAAGAAAATTCGACGGACAAGAATTAAAGAGTTCAGAATAGTATCCAACGAAAGAAAGAATGAAACAAAAAGTAAAGCTCCTCCCCGACGGGGAATCGAACCCCGGTCTCCCGCGTGACAGGCGGGGATACTTACCACTATACTATCGAGGAATAGGATGGTTGAGTTCTCACACAAAGCCAACTCCATGTCAGTGTTAGGTATTGAGCTGAGCATTTTTTTTCTACTCCGCATGTAGATAGCTTGCTCGCTGTGCCAAAAATGTGCACTCTCTCAGAATCGCAATTCTAAAAACTCGAAGAAACGTGAACAAAACATTCACAGTCGCAATCTTTTCAATGGTTGTTTTAAGAAAATTCAAAACTAACAGGTTCGAATATTTCACTTCATTCGATTTCGTCGTCGGATCCGTACTTGTGAGTGCACACGTGAAAACTGAGTTTCAGGAAAACTAGGGCACTTATAATTAAGTATATACAACAACTTTTTATAAAATATCAAAATATTAGCCAAATCTAGCAAAGATATACATATTTTGTGTAATTGGCTATAGTGCCGTGGATTTACGTAAGCCTCTGTAGGAAGGAATTATGATTTGTCCAGTCCAGATGCGATAGGATAGGATTGACGATATAGAGCAATGAGGCAGGTCATAATACCATAAGGGAACCAGCTGATGTCAATCTTTGGAGAATTTTTCTTAGAATGACCTTATATTCTTCAGTCTTCGCCTAATTTCTGGATATTCACTAACGTTGTACTGGTTTCTGAAACCGTTTTGATAGTGGTTCGGAATAGCAGTATCTGGAATCTCCCTACGTCTTTAGATAGAGTACAAGTGGTGTTCGTGAATTCCTTTCCGTTTTATTGTTATCGTGATCCCAAAAAATCTGAAATTAATTCCTCGCATACCCCGTCATTAGGAATGCACACCAAAATTCATGAGATTCCACCCACGGATTCAACCATGATTACACTTTACATTTGAATTATGATGGTTATCATGCGAAAAGTCGTACTTAAGAGCGAAGACCGGTGATTGATATTTTTTAATAACAATGGAATAATGGAAATCCATAACCGAAACCCATAGAATTTTACAAATTGTTTACGGGACTTGTGCTCTGTCGATTCAAAGTGTCGGAAAGTCGGTTCCAAATGTTAAGCTTGGCGTAACCGGGTCAAATACGAAAAACGCTCTGGTAGATCTATTTCTGCCAAATTATTTTGTCTTGATTTGTGCCCGATATGGTGCCAAGGCTGCTTACAACGGACAAAAAAGCTGAACGGGTAACAATTTGCAAACGATTGCTATACCGATTTAACCGTATCAAAGAAATTATTTTGCACCGTATTACAATAGCTCATGCGGTTAGTGTTCCGTCCGGTCCAATACCTACATAATGTATTTCCATTCTGGTCAGGAACAGCATTGAATGTTCCTGTAGTGTTCAGCACGAAAAATGCAGTTTGAGGGAATTAACTCTCGTTTACTAGTTACGCTAGGTCGGAAGTTATTTTACGAATAACCCTCGTAGTTTACAGTTTTAACTTTCTCAACCCTCAACAATCCTAGCTATGAAGTTAAATGAAACATGCAATCCAAACGATCCATTTTAGTCCTGTTCTTCGTCTTTGAGAGTCTTTGAGTAAGAAATTTGAAATAAATAAAATGAGACTAAGAAATAACTCTTTATGAAAAGGGTTTTGTAGAAAGAATAAGACTTTTTATTGAAAATGTCACCCGGTCACCCCATTCAAAAGGACAGATTTTTAGGATCTCCAGCATTTTGAACTTAAATGACTTAAAACAGTCGCGATGTATTTCCGGATGATAATTATGTAACTAATTTTCTTCAAGTGCTAGGCTATTGGACTTTTCACAGCTCGACCAAATTCAAGCTCTCTGAGACTTTTATTGTGACTCTCATTCTGAATATCTTGTATGTGTCCTTGAAATTGCAGTTATTTGTGTATGTTAGGCTCAAACCCCGAAAACGGCCTTCAAGTCATTAATTTTCTTATTTCAGAATTTGATCGTTTCTCGATCAGGCGTACCTAAATGTGGCATATTTGCTTGGCCATACGGAAATTTCGGGATATGGTCGAATTTCAGATGCCACACCTAGGTATGATCGTTTTATTCGGCCGAAGGCCGTTTTCGGGGTTTGAGCCTAACATATATAATATTTCCTTTCAACATTTCGATAACCAGGAACTTGAGAAAACTCAAAATCTTGACAGAAATTATTATTCTGAATTGTTTCGAATATTTCTGTAACGTATCTAATGGGCACCTCTCAACATTAACGTGAGATTAAAAATGAAATTTTTGCATGCATTTTAATCTATGAGTTTTCAAGTTTCGCACTTGTAGTAACTTTTTGACCAAATTTTCAGAGATAGGCGTAAAGAAGGACTTCATTTGTGCAGACGATTGTTAACTTTTCTGATATCAAGACCCAACTTATGTCGGGTGTTGGTTGGATCGTTTGTTGAAGTAGTGAGATGACTAGACTACACGTGAACACGAGTAACACTTTAACAAGCAGAACGATAAATTTGTGAATAAAGTGAAAACGCGCACTAATGCATTCTGATATTTGACACCGGTTTGACACCAATTATCTACGCCCGTATAAAGATAAAAAAAATTAAGCATTGAAATATTTATTTACCTATTTAAACCAATCAAGGCACACACACTTTTCAAAATTTTATTTATGTTTCATATTTTATTTCAAGTCCATATTATTCTTACAGTGGTGGTTAATGATTATGTTCAAATGTATTGTA
>JAQGCA010000246.1:0-34420 GCA_034698945.1 Protaphorura quadriocellata
TTGCTTACCCGAACTGCTAATTTCCTAGTTTCACTGAGTAGATGATCTAACGAGCTGGCTAATTGAAGCGAGCCCTTAGAAGCACAAAAAAGTGCTGTCAGCCTGGCCATTTCCTTCACATTTTTCTGAACTTGTCGTACCAGTTTCGAATCACCTTTTAGAGGTTTCTCAGATAGTTTGGCAGTCTGCTCAGTTTCGTATTCAATGCCACTACAACACAAAAATAAAATTAATAAACATAAATACCGGATTACAGAACATGCTTGTAAGGACCCAGTAAAGGAATTTGTGGTACGTTGAAAAATAAATAAATAAAGGCTGCATAAGTTCATGAGGAAGGCGTGTCGGTTACCAATATTTTATACAGAATTTTATCTAGGACCGAGTGAAACATCGGATTGTTAGTTATTAACGTGGCGTACACTCACGAATTTTGAACAAAAAAAGTACAAGATATATTCCACCCTCCTATTTCGTCTAGTTAGTTTCAGTTTCGTTTTATCATGTCTGAGCCGTGCCCTTGATTTCGATTATCGATAGTTTCATGATTCCACATCAAATTCATGAAAAATAAAATTCTCGCCCTTCTCCAGAAAAACCGAATACGGAGAATCATATTTCATTGGTTACCTCGTCTCCAGTTTTTGCAATATCTTTTTGCAGTGTTTCTTGAGTGTTTTAACTCTATTCTTGTCGTTGGTCACTCCAGGTTTCAATTTATCCACCTGGACGTCAGTGATATATCTGATGCCAAAATTCTCAGCGCCAAACTGCGAGGTCACACTTGAATTAGAATTTGAGTCCCTTTCAGTCTTCTTTATGGCATCCAAATGAGCACGCCCTCTCAGATGAGATAGCTCCTGGACTTCAGATTGCATCTGAACAAAATAAAACTGATGTTGTAAGATACCGCCGTACCACATAATACATTTTTCTCATTTGTCAGACTTACCGTTACTTGACATAAAGTACACATCCGAACACTCGTCTGAACGGAGGAATCTTCGGAAGTACGTGGAACACTGAGTTCAATAGCTTTTTGTCGAATTTGCTCGATATTTTCGTCATGCCGTCGGGCAGTGTCTTCTTGACGCTGTTGAATTTTCTTCTGAAGCTCCTCCTTCTCTGCTTGTTTCGCAGCATTCAGAGCAGAGATCCTTTCTTCTCGATCACTGTAAAAAGTCAAATCATACAAAACTATAGAAGTGGAGAAAGCATTAACATTCTGTGCAGCCTAATTTTTCGTGGGTATCGTCTAACTAAAAATATAATTTCAGAAAAAGTCCCAAAAATATTTGCACTAAAATTACCGAGCTTTCTCTTGTGCCAAATCCGATCTCTCCTTCGCTCGCTCTTCTTTCTCCCGTGTAATTCTTTCTTCATTTCTCCGCCGCTTTTCTTGAATTTCTTTTAATTTGGACTAGTAAATTCAACAAACAAATTAAATCATGGAATAAATCAAAATCTAACTTTCTCTCAGTTTCTTCAAAACAGTTGTAACTTAGCCTTACCTCCCAATTATTTCGAATTCGGAACTGGCGTTGTAAAACAGCGTTGGCCTTTGTTCCTCTCTCTTCTAACTTCAATTTCCGCTCCTCCTCTCTCATTTGGAGCCGGTCTTCTACTTCCTGGAAGAATCCAGTAATATTTATACACTAAACCGAGGGGTTTGATACTATTAACTATTTGCCGACAATTTGCTCAGTTTTACCTGTGCAGAGGCGAAATAGTCGTGCCTTTTGTTGGAAGCTTCAATTCGATTGATGAATGCGATTTCTCTAGCTTTGGAGTCTTCGTCGTGAGCTTTTCGTTTTATACCCTTCAGGTAAAGTTGGCGTTTCTCTGCGGCATTTTTTCGTCTCGCCTCAGCACGAACAATCAGTTCAGCTCTTTCTTCGACCAATCTTTTCGTCGATTCATTCAGGGATTCAAACTAGAAAGGCGATTTAATTCAAATGCAACATTTAAAAAAAATGAAAAAGAAAACCCAAGCTCAACTTTCATTTGAATTAAAAGTATACTATCCACTTAAATAATTAAAGATGATTTCAAAATTTCCTCTTTTTATCAAATGAGTTTTATAAAGCCTATACTGAGCCTGAAGTTGAACAAGCCTGCTACCAGAAGGATGACTTGGAAATAAGCGTAGGTATTTCTCTGAGAATAAATACTGGCACCAACAACACAAAAAAATTAATTCTGACTTAATAAAAAAAACTAAAAACTTCTGAAATTAATAAATAAACGAAAATTAGGAAAAATGCAAATTGTAATTACCCGATCGCTCAATTCAACGTAACGATTGTATTTAGATTGAAGTAACCTCTCACGATTCCGTTCAGCCTTGGCCAGTTTCGCTTGATGCCTTTTCAGAGTCTCTGCACTATCATATTTCCTTGCTGGTGACATCAGTTTATCTCGGAGTGTTACAATTCTTCCTGGCTCTCTTGGAAGAAACTCCTCAGCAGCTGAATACAATTCAATCAAAATTCAACGATTTCTATTCTATGTTCTGAATTATAAATCTAATTGCTTACCCCTAGCGTCTTTCCCAAGAAAAAAATATTCGTCTTCCTCTAAATTATCTCTTTCCTCATTCGTTTCCAGAACACTGGTTTCCAAGTCAGTCACATCGCTCTCATGGACTTCGGGACTACTCACGAGATTTTCATTCTCAGAGACCGTCATGACGTCGCCATGATTCGACTGATTCTCAATCTGGAAACACAATAAAATTATCATATAAAGCATTAAACAGGTAGGACAGGGAAGGGTAATTGCAAAATTGCAAATGATACGATTGCTGACCTCCTCGAAATCTTTCTCCACTTGTAAAAGCTCTTCCTCTAATAATTCTTCCTCACGAATAGCTATGTCCAATGCAGCTTCTTTCTTCTTTATTTCTTCATCATCAACCCCGCATTCGATTTCAGTCTCATCTTCTCCAATCTCAGTCTCCCTGTATATTTTCAAGAATTTTAGATAGAGCTTATCAGACAATCAAAACATGTCTCTAAGATCCTCTTTTAAGGCTTGAATCAGCACTAAAAATCAGCTGCAGAACTGGGTCAAAAATGTTTACGGACCACAACCTCGGCCAGGACTGATAGTGCGAATGACTTACTTTGTAATATTCTTAGGACTCTCGTCGACCTTCGCACGGGTTCCTGCAAGAGAAGGCTCTTTATTTTCTCCAGACGTCGTAAGATTATCTGACAGACCGCTGCCGGCATGTGTAGGTGGCTCAGTTTCAACTACTGTCGCAACAGCTTCCGACGGAACATGGCTGACCTCAGGCGGCGTTTTACTAGCCATATGTGTGCTCACGTTAGCAGAAACTCCTTGTTTGCTCTTTAAATTCTTTCCAGGTGGAATGTGGCTACAAACATTTTTGCTAACTGCCGTCAGCTTGGCCTTAATCTTGACTAATGGAGCTGGTTTCAAGGGGGCAAAGACTGATGAGCTATCGGTCGACTTCGACATGGTTGTGGAGGATGGGGCACTTGAAGAAAGTACATTGGAACTCCCGCCTAACGTTTTAGATTTTTCTAAACCTGTGGTAGTCTTCGCTGACTTTGCACTTGCACTAGGATTCACTTTCTTCTGACCTTTGATATGTGCATTTGCATTTGCAGACGAGTTTTGACTTTTTTTATTACTTGGTTTCGGTTCATCTGACTTCTTTTGGGATGTCTGTAGTTCATCGACTGAAGTTGGCATAGCATTTCCACTTCCGTCCTCCTCAAGTAAAAGTAAAACCGGGAGAGACGTCGTGGAAGATGGTTGGTAGAAACGGGAGCTCAAGAATTTTGAAGTTGCTTGAGGGGTTTTGCCTTTCTTAGTTCCACCTGACGAGGTAGAAGGAGTCTGTTTGGAAACTGGTTTGACGTTGGCGGCTGCAGGTGGGTTTTGAGAGTCCAAGGAACCTCCTTTGATGAAGTCCAAAGATGTTCTACTCAGCGTCGCACTCGAGGAATGAAGTGAAGAACTGGAAGGAGACCATTTGGAGCGATTTGAACGGTTCCTCACAGTTTCCCAACCGTCTAAAGTATAATTATAAAATTAATTATTTGTAAACACGTATTAACATATCTTCTAGCAGGAATTTTATGAGCTAACATCGCTGACATTCGAGCACGTAGTCCTTTATTTGATAAAACATCTTACTGATCTTACTCGATTTAAAAGTTGTTTCGTAACAGATAATGAGTGATCTGAATTACGATAATTTAGCTATTAACTGATCCCAGATAGATACAAAAATAGCAATACTAAAATCACAGATTTTTGTCACACCTTCATCAACGTTACTGCTTCTACGTCTGGCATTACTCCGTGCAGTCTCGTCTGGAAGTGAAACGAAGCTCTTCGTTTGTGGGATCAGCGGGATTCCAGATTTATCTTCAGAATTCACGCCTTTTCCTTTGGATCGGTTACTGAACTCAACTGGGTTGATCATCGATTTGGATCGGGAAACACCCGCTCGGATCGGTCCCTTATTTCCCTAAATAGTAGGCGCAATTAGTTCCCAATTCCAATGCAAAATATTATAACTAAATGGTTTAGAGATTTGGCTGCAGATTCTAGAAAAATCTCAGAAACTACCGTTGAAAAAAGGAAAATACGAAACAAACGAACTCGAAGAGGTTGCTTGATAAACCCAGATTCCAATGTATTAAAAAGATTGAAAGTTCGAAAGGCAGACAGAGAAATAAAAATTCAGATTAACTGTCTCGGGCGAATGAGTGCAGTGAGCGAAATAGTGTAATTGATTCTTTTTTGGGAAAATAGAGATGCACCGCGTATTAGGGTTTTCTTATTTTTGCATTAAGAATAAGCAGATTAGTCGGTCAACGGAAAAGTTCGACCGAATATGCAATATTTGGTATTTGACAAGACTACAAGTATATAAGTTATCATAACTTCACACACCTTACATCCGAACCTTTGGTCAGCCAATAAAAACTGAGATCTACATGTTGAAAATCCTATCTTTCAATATAATGAAAGTGGGTTGTTAGGGCCGTGCTGCCGTGAACCCAAAAGTAACACGCGCACGCCAAATTTTTAAATCTAAATTTTAAACTATGCAAGTTCTCCGATATCTCTCCAATGTCAACTTCCATTTTGAGTCAAATTTTTGTGAACCGTACCCTCCGCGAGAATTGCATGAGAGCTTTATCCATTCCCTTGTATAAATGTGGATTTTTTTTTCTGGCACCGCCAATATTCGGGATTAGGAGGGAGGAGTAAAAAGGTATGAACCGCCCCGTAGTTATAAATGTCACTATGAAAACGAAATAATGTGATAGAAGATAACTTACAATTGGTGAAGCATTGGATGACTGCATTGCATCAGAATTTTCAGAATTTAAAAGTGCCGGCGTTGAAGTTACCGACAGAACTAGTGGCTTAATTTTGTGTGTGACATGACCTTGACCATGATTCCGACCGGAACTAAAATTCGTAGACTTTAAGGAGAGATGTGGGGCCAGATTATAATTGGTTTTCAGAGAATGTGGTAAGGCAGTGCTAGCAGGTGGAGGCACAGGCACAGATGCAGAGTGCTTAGGTGATAGAACCTGAAGTCGAAAGGTTAAATGTCAACTCAAGAAGCAAGCCGTAAAGTGTAAAGATGGAAGAGAAATGAAACAAAACCTTCAAATCCCGTTTATCCATTTGACCTCGTAGAAGGTCAAAGGTCACGAGATAAAGACACGCAACAAGCTACACTAACACAACAGATGTTCTCCAAGCTTATGTACCGAGTACCGAAAGTACAGATAAGGTAAGAAAGATAGATGTTAATATAGAGTATCGTCATTGCTGCAGTGACCTCTGACCTCCGTCCGTAGTAATTTCACGGTATCACAAATCAGTACTATACTTGAATATTAAGCAATTAGAATAAATAAAGAAATCAGTGACTTACTTGGTTCGCGGTAGCCACTACATGGGGTTGACCTGTATTGACAGCAGTTCGAAACCGACTTGCTATATTACTTCTATAATTAAGACGGGGATGATCCCCCGCTTTTCCACGAGCCATGGCAGCTGCAGCAGACGAGGATAGAGTTGGTCTCATGAAAGTCAACCCCGTCGAAGTCGTAGATGCGCCAGGGGCGGCAGATCTGTGAACCAAACTTCCTTGACCTTGTCTCAACATTCCATTTCTAGCCTTGTCCGCAAAAGTTGACGCCGTTGCAGTAGCAGTTGATTTTTGCGTAGGCACAGGAAGTTCAACCTTTCGCGGCACGGTTTCTGAAACCATTGCTGTCGGCGATTTGTCTTCCGATATTTTGGCAGTCGATGCTGAGGCCTCGCTCACGGAGTTTACATCGACTTCGGATTCAGATTGAAGCGGCTCAGCAGGGATGGATTCACTTAAAACTAAGACACCAACCGAAAGTTGTGTAGAACTTGACTTGGTTTCGACAGGTGACAAAGTAGTCGCGTTCACAGGTTCAGCTGGGGATGGTGACGGGGATTCATCTTCGACAGTCAACACAGGTGGGGGTAGCGTGTCCTCATTTAATGATTCCGAAGTTAAATCAGCCTGAACTATTTCTAGTTGATGCTCGCTTGGTGTTAAAACAATGATGACAGAGTTTGAGCCCGCGTCAAACAAGTTCAAAGGTGCATATTCTTCGCTATAGTCGGTTAGACTGGCGACATGTCGGCCTCCAGCAAAATAGTAAATATCGGGATCTTCTTCCAAATCTGTTTGTAAGCCAATATCCACCGTGGAGGGAATTTGAGGAGGGGTTGGGGTGATTACTTTTGGGGGAGGAGTAATGATAGCAACAGAAATCAGAGGTTTATGGTCGACAACCATGACAGGTGTGGCAGCCGAAATGATAGGCTTAGGTTCCGGTTTTGCCTTTGACGGTGGTGAAGAACTTAATCCAACGAGTTTCTCATAGGCCCGTGTATGTGGAAGCTAGATTAATTTTAAAAAGTCATTACACAATTAGTTTTTGCATTTCACCGGGATTTTCAAAAGAAACAACGACTTGCGCGATGTTAAATACACTATGATGAAAATGAAAACAACTTATTGGATTGCGAGACACCGGTGGGATAAAATGTAACAAACCAAGCGTCGCCTGTCCGCTCTGATTTTCCGTGATATTTTTTCTTAACATGCAGGCAGTGACCACGAAATTCACAATTAAGAATTCACCACCATGTGAATGAATTCTTATTTCTTTTAAGTTTTAATATCTCCAATAAGATAGTGAAAATTTCGCCAATATAGTTCCTCATGCTCGTAAGTCAGTCTAAAATCAGTCTTAATCACGTGAGTTTTGCGTACAGCATTGCTAAGGTCTTTCAAATTCGACACCACAGTAAACGTAGGTAATTTAAAAATATAACGACTCAAGACAGACCGACAGAGACAGACTTACAGCTGTAAAAGAGGGTTTTCGAATTTCCCAAGCTAGTGCGGTCGGTCTCATCGGTTGAGGTGTTTGCTCGTAAGTCCACTTCAAATTTAACCACTCAATTAGATTGGTGAAATCATGCGTGTAATTCTCCAGAATTAGAAGAACCTCCTGAAAAGTCCGAAGTAAAATTAAATACTCATAAACTGTCATCAATACAATCAGTGAAATATGACTAACCTTGCACTGAAGAATACTGTCTTGCTTTTCACATGTGTCGTAAATCTCACTGATTGAGCGCTCCAAGTTTTCAAACAAATACGCCCAATACCGGGAAGCCATTTCTAAAAAATACAAAAATCAGTGAAATTGTAATTGTAAATTAGATTCGCCCGTTCATCCGGTTCAACAATAGCGTTTGGGGCCTGATCGGATCAGATATTAGTTAAGAATAGGGTGATATGTTCAGGTTCAGGAGGCTCTAAGAATGGCCAAAGCTCACCAGTTTTCCGATCCCGACCTGCTGATGCCGATCGAACTCTTGACGACCGTTTCTTTCCGTTCTCCCGACTCTTCCGTATTGTATTTCCTAGCTGCGTGGAAGCTGAAACTGACGGTGTGCTCGGTCTTCGAAGGAATTGTTTTGCTTGATTTGATTTCAAAATGAGGAAATTAACATTCCAAAAGGGTCAGGTCAAAATGTTTTTAGTTAAGACATGAAGTAAAATTAGATCAGCAAAGATGCATGAACTATCTGATATCCCATTCGGGTAAAGAATCGGATACCGGAATCTAATATACAGTTGCCAGGTCAGACATACCCTACATACTTTGACAAATATCTGAATTAAACTTCTTGAAACTGATCTGAATCGATCCTAAATCAATTATCCAAGCTGTTCTCGCAAATATCTGATCTAATCGAGGCTACAATTAAATTGCACACCTGAATTATCCCTCTGAGGCAGGGCGCTGCTGTTGCATGCAATGATTGGCACGTCCACATTATCATAAGGATAACGAGCTCCAGAATATTGGAGGGAAGACCGAGGGCGAAATTCCGGGATTTCGGCGATTCTTTCAGCAGTTGTTTTCAGGACGGACGGGTTGGCTGTCATGTTGAACTGGTAATTGGTAGCAGTACAGCTCTATAATTTGATCAACAGAATGTGTGTGTCAATTTGATTTTTCTAGGTACAATTTACTAAATGATTGAGCGCAAAACTGCCAAAATATCAAAATAATTAATCGAAAGTGTAATGTCCTATCGTCATGTCATAGAATTAGTCATAATAGTTCAAGTTCCAAATTATAAAACACAACAGTTATAAATAAAAAGAAAGCAATAGAGTTGTTATCTGATTTTATGGGCTTTGGAAATCTTAGTTCTGATAAAAAATATCTAAATTATTATCCGACCTCTTGAGCGTGCTTCGCGTATCGCATACATAAATGGCTCTCAGACTAAAATAATACACTTTTTATAAATAATCAAATTCCAAAGTCGTACTTTTCAAAAATCTATAATCTGTACGAACATGGAACACCAATGAAGATTTGCAAATTGAGGACTGCTTGTGACTTATTTTGAGTCTATTTGGAATTTAAAAATTACTAAACCTTCTTACCTGCTTAAACCTCTGATCTTCTAATTGTCTATAATGTCGACGATCCTTGATGACTAATGAAAATGAGTACTTTTACTGGAAATCGTCAATTAGCCATTTGTCCAGTCCATTTTTAAAATTCAGTTTTGCCCAACGAGTGATGTAGATTGACAAGGGAGGGATGGTGAGAAAACTGAACAATGACAATTGATTAGTGACTGACAACTTAAAACTACTGATAAATCTCTGATAATATTTTCATTTTGATTTTCATTGACACTTTTTGAACAAAAACAAATTCACATTGAAATCTTAACATTCAATTTACCCGCCGTAGTCGTGGTCGGGTGTGCGAGCAGCGATGGGAAAATCACCCATTGAGTGAGATTCAAGATTTTTACAAGACATTTTTCAAAAATGTTTTCGAAATATTTCTGCCTTTGAAAATTGTGTATTATGATGAGGCAAGAAAGCAACATATGTAGACGTTTTTCTTAATACCCAATTTAAGGCAACCTGAAAGAAATACAATTAAATTAAACAAGTTCTATTGCAACTTGGAAATAAGTGAAAAATTATACACAAATGTTATCGTTGTAACGAACGATATTTTATTTCGAAATAATAGCCATCGTTGTAGCGTTTATGATTTTTGATGTATCATCAATCCAAAAATATCCTAATATTCTAAAACTGAATATTTCATCCCTTTACCTGGCGAAAGCCGTCTGCCAGCCTAGATGAATCTAACTTAGACAGTAGTGCCAGTATTCGACTTGCTCAATTCAATCACGGTAATAAAATTCATTTCACTTCAGTCGAAATTGCTTGAAGAGAGCTTTGTTTATATATTTTATTCGGACGATTAAAATTTCTTGTGATGTGTAATGTATACTTTATAATATATAATTAACAAAGCTAATTACTTAGAATTTATTATCATTTTGACATGACATGACATGAATTATTCACAATCAACACCAACCAACAGTAACTTGACCTTCTTTAAGTTTTTTTCAGCGAACATTTATTTTTAGGCACGTTGTCGTCACATGTTTTAATTCGATTAGTTCGCAAGTGCAGAGTAATAATGTGCAATGCAATGCAACACAATTTTACAGACTTATAGTTAGAGTATAATTTTGTTGATCTAGGTAATTAATAGAATAAACGACTATTTATTAAGTAATTATTATACGTTTTTAATCGTTTCGTTCACTTTCGATACCAACTAGAACAATTGATCGCAGCAAGATTCGTCTGATTCCATAAAGATTCTTCTGTTCGTTCTGATTCCATAGTCTTTTCTGATTTTTTTTTATTTCATTCCAAGCTCGTTATAATCATATATTCCAAACACCGAATCGGAGGTGCGGTGCAATTTATGTATGTGGTAGTTCAGCCAAGTATCCAAGTTCCAGTATCAAATATCAACAAGGTTAACATATAACACAGGCAGCCAAGTTTTCTCTTGTTCTTATAATTAATATTATGTCATAAGGTACTCATCAGTTTCACTTCACAAAATTTGAATCACACACACTTCTGAAAATTTTAATTAAATAATTACAAACAAACAACCGTAAGACCATCCGTTGCACTAACATGAATTGAAATATATAATAATATTCACATTTTACACCATCATTGAGGTAATACAAAGAAAATTCATCAGCAGCAACATCAGCGGCTTCTCGACTAATGGACATAATTGGTCGATTTGATATTCAACAATTTTCCTCCACCGAAATCACAAATCATGAAGAGAAACACAGAAATACCGGGGATCTAAACTGGACGACATAGAAAATCAAACGGACAAAAAAAAACACAAATATGATTAACTTAATACAACAAGAAAAATGACATATTGTTGTGAACTCCGTTTACATTGTCTAGTAATTTTTAAACCTATAATTATAATTAAATCTTAATTATACAAATACAAATACATCATGTGTACTGTAAGAGTATTAAAATTACCACTCCATCTTTCGATTTAATCTTAATATGTAAGTTAGTTTGTGTTTTTTGTGTACTTAAATTTATGATTATGCTTTTTATATGAGACTTGCGTTATGACAGAAGCAATTTGTGAAAATTAATTTCTGCCCGCATCGCAGACCAGGAATAGAATGACTTAGGAACATTTAGGCTCGATTGTTAATATCAATGGATATACTCAGAATTTTAGAAAAGTCCTGTCCGTGAACTCTGACCCACGCCTTGAAAAGCCAGACACAGCTGGGTAGCAAGGAAAGAGACCGGGAGGGAGGAATGAAGAATTTCCTCCCTTTGAGGGGGAAAAGGGGGTAAGGCAGCAGAGCAGCAGAAAGAAAAAAAAAGGGAGGAATGATTTTCCTCATAACATTTAAGTTATTTGCTCCCAGCTCCACTACCTAATTAAAGCTTTTGTCGTCGTCATTCTTAGGGGAGTTGTTGAAAGACTCACATCAGAATCGGAAAGCTCATCTGTTGAACTTCGAGCGTCTCCTCCAATCTACATTCCAAAAAATAAAAACATTTAGTAACTGGCAACTGTGGCTTATCTCGTCGCACTATCTAAACGCATACAAACCAAGGTAAAACTATCCGCATAAAAATGTTTTCTTCCTGTTGCCGGATCCATTATTGTAAAACAAATTTAGTGTAAAATCTATCTGGTCATCGTACCGATCCGATAAGGTAATCGACGGATCTGGCCACCTGATATTCATATTGACTGCAACTGTCAGATCGGATTTGAAATTTGCAATTAAGTGGTGAAGAGCTCCAATCTGACATCTAATCTAATTATGCCACATCTAAACTGTGCGTGGAATTTAAATTGTTCCTGTCCCCTGAGTATTTTTCTAATTTTTCACCAATAAGGAAATCCGTTCGTTTTCGTTCGCATAACCTTTCCGGCAAAATCCGGGAACAATTTTTAATATTCAAACGGGGACTAACTCTGAATAACGTTCAGGCTAATTTTAATTGGTGCCACGCGGTCGTAAAGACTCGAATTGGTTCACAAAAATAAAAACATGCCGGAAATGTACTATTAGAATAAGATATCATCCTTTTGAAAGAAAACTACTTACCTTGGCAGTGGTTACAGCCCTCGCTACAGCTTTGACTATAAACCAAGTCCAAAATATATGAAGGCAAAGTAGAAGAAGAAGCATTCCGTTCAAAAAATTAGTGGCCGGGAACATAGTCATAATTTTAGGGGCTTCGTACAGGGTGCTGGAAAGAGAACAATATAAAGTCAAGTGTTACATTGAAACAGTGACAAGTGTAATATTTGGAATTTGAACCAAAACGAACCGAACCTGTTAAGAATGTAGGCGGGATAAATTCCAAGTCTAGTCACTATCCAAACCACCGCAAAGAGAGGAAAGAGGATGTCACTCGCCTTTTTTAGATCTGCATACTGCGTCATCTTCGCAATCTAGAAATTAGAATTTGATGAAAATCTATTTCTTTTTGCTGGATTATACATATTTATACATTCGTCATATATGTGACTCTGATCAGACTGAGAATGGTCATGAGAGAAAATCACAATTCATTAAAACGATCCTTACTGTCGTTCAATTCGCCAGCCTCAGTATACCTTACGAAGCTTGCATCTACACACTACCACACATTTTGCAACTGGCAACTGTGCACCGAGTCTGTGTGCTACCTTCGAAGAGACGACAGTTATTGTCGTTAAATGAAGGGCAATTCTTTTACAAATGGTAATTCATTACATCTGACTCTGATCAGAGCCTTAAAGGGTTACAATTTTGAATTACCTCCAGTGAAGCATCGGCGCAGTCGTGAAGTACGAGAACTAAAGTACCAATTCGCCACAAATTGCACGTCCAAGAGAACCCAAGAAGTGCCAATGTGCTCAAATGATGAATGAACATGATCCAGAAATCCTTTCTTTTGCTGTCAAAGAATTGGGATAACATGAGAGACCAGTAGAAACTTGATCCAAACATGTAGTACCACCATACGTCTGTCGTCACACTCTGAAATGAAGTAAACGTGACCATGAAATAAATTGAATTGTTGCAAACATTCCATGTCTATTTTAAATTTTAGGTGAGAAAAACTTACATGATGAGGAAAATCAACCCAGCCTGTATTTGGGAACAGAAATAAAAGAATAATTATTTATTTTGTAATGCTGAACGTATACGTAAATACTTATAATTAAATGATTGCTCATGGGATGCTTTTGAACATATTTGGAAGAGTTAATCCTCGCATAGCACTCCTATTGTGCATCTCCTCGAAACTCGAGAATAAGTGGGTTTGAAATGCAAGGGAATGGATTGTAAGGGTTTCGATTGTAAGGGTTTGGAATGTAAGGGTTTGGAATGAATGGGATTAGAGAGCAAAAAATTAATTGAAGGATTACGTCAACGAAAAACATCTTAGTCAGATTTATCGAGTCGAAGAAGAAAGAAGGTCAAAAGTTAATCTGAAAACATGGATCGTGAGGTAATCACAATTGACAGTGACAGCAGTGGGAGTGATACCGAATTTGAAATGGAACCGGAAGAACCGATTCCGGGAACAACTACAAATAATAAACGATCCGCTTCCGGTGAAAGGGAAGACAGAAATTACAGTTTATTTGTAAAGGCATTTAAACTCCTTGGAAGTCCTGCCCGGAAAAAGTTTAAAAGAGAAGATTTTCGGACTCCTGAGCGGAATCTGTACTTCCAACCTGAGCCAAAAGGAGTGCCGAAAACACCAGCACATGAGGGTACCAAAAATGGTTAGGAACTTTGACAACATATGCACTACTTATATGGCAAAAACCGACTACAATCGACTTGATTCGGTTTCATTTGACTAGATTCGGTTTCATTTTACTAGATTCGGTTTCATTTGACTTATAATTGCTATTTATGTTATTGTTGACAGCGAACATGGTTAAATTGGAGACAATGAAAGTTGAAGTAAAAGTTCTTCGTCCAAATAGAAGAAAGATTGTCAAAGTGAGAAATATAACCATGATCACTCCATTCCCATGCAAACAATGCACTCGGACTATTTATTTGGAATCTTCTGAACAATTACGACAACACGTCTTGATTCATCATGGAACAAAATTTAGATGCCCAGAGAATGGTTGTGGAAGAACGTTCGGCAAGTCGGGATTTCTTCGAGATCATCGAAATAAGGATCACAACATGAGTGATCTTACCAATGCGAAGAAAAAATTTGTGGGCAGATATTTCCTACAAAGAGTATGTTGGTAAACCACAAGAACACCATACACAGCAAAAAATATGAATGTCCGGAATGTGGTCAGAACAGTCAGAAGTTTGCGAATCAAGATTGCCTTGACAAAAGATGGATTCGTGTCATGACGAGAAGGGGGTTAAAATTGCAAAGTAAGTTGGATTAATACTACATTTACGAATTTTACGCAGGGCAGCGGTTATACAAGAGAGCATGTCTCCAGTCCAGAGGTGGGTCAAGTCCTTTTCGAAAAGGAATTAAGTCCTAAGTCCAAGTCCGGACTTGGACTTGGACTTGGACTTAAGTCCTTTTGGAATTTTGAAAGTACTTGGGCTTGGACTTAAGTCCTTTCGGTACTTTGGGAAAGTACTTGGACTTGGACTTAAGTCCATTTGGTATTGTTGCAAAGGACTTGACCCAACCTCTGCTCCAGTCTCTAAAGTTTCTGTTTGATGTCTGCTTAATAAGCATGACGTGGTCATATAAAAACGGCATTTGTACCTAATTATCACAAATAAATTAATTTCTAGCCGAAAAATACTTGGCACAGCAGCATCTGCCCTTGGTTGCTCAAAAGAAGATGACATTTTGAAATGGTTCGAAAAGAAGCACAAGGTAAGCAATTCAATATTCACTAAAAGTCTAAACGATTCCACCGCAATTCAAAAAAAAATAATTTAGGTTAATTTTTGAATGTCTAGGTGAAGTTAGATCGTGTGGGAGGTATCTCAAAACCCAAATTGCACAAGGAGAGTGGAGATACCTTGTCGGGAAGCTGCGATGGATTTGATCAAAAGGGCAAGATCTGCGTGGAAGCTAAAGTGGTGACCACCGTAAATAGTTGGAGACATAAGGTCAACAATAATAATAGTGGAGTATTGCTAGGAAGGGATCTCCGCGAATTACTTCGGAGTATGTTTGTCAACGACGCAGCTGTTGGACATTTGGTTTACTTTTATGTCGTAGAGCAAAAGTACTACGATTTTAAAATTACTTGGGAAATCTTCAAAGAATATTTTGATGATTTCTACTGTCGAATTCTGCCTCAAGTTTAATGTACTGAGCATTGAAAATGTATTCGTTGAATAATTCATTAATAATACAAACTAAAAAAAATGCAAAAATTTTCTTACAATACTTGATATCCCAAAACCATGGCTTGGTCCATAAAATATAAAGTCCCATAGTTGGGCTTAGAACGTAGCATATAAAACGCCACCTAGTGTTAAAAACAATCAGATTAGTGAAGTCATCTTTGAATATTATTTCTATGTTGTATAAAGACCAAGTAAATGCTTTGTCTGTAAGTCTGCACTGAAGACATTCTGGTATGGGATTCACGTTGTTAACACAGAATAGCATATTTTTAAAAACTGAAGTATTTTGCCGAAAAGCCGAAATAAAGCCTGAGAACTTTAATGAAAATGAGTGAAAAAAATTATCCAGTCATGAGTCTTCGGATTTGCAAAGAAAATAATTGAAAATAAGATCACAAGAATGTGGGTGATTGAATTCGAGACTCGGGAGGACTTAATTGGAGAATCACCATGTGTATGTCAGTTGCCCAAACTAACCATAACCACATGTGCCCGAGACAGGCCAGACACCACAATTTAAAAGCAGACAATGTCATTATTGGCGTGTAATTGGGTTCTTAGCCGGCCGGAGTAATTCATCATTAGGAATGAAAAATGAATGAAATAATTAAACCGAAATTGTAAATTATCTTCACTTACCCAGACTCACTGAATTTGGCAAGAGGGGTTGGCTTGTCCATGATCAATCTTTTTCTCAACCATCTCTCTACTTGACGAGGTTCCAAGTCAGTGCGTTTGCCCAAGGCCACCACGTCATTGTATGACAACTTTCGGTTAGATTTATAGGCCTCCTCGAGTATTTTGTTCGCGACTACCCTTACTTTGGACGTACTTTTGATACCTAATCTGATTCCCAACGGGTAGAATATTGTCCTGCAAGAAAGAATACAAATCAGACAGAATATTCACATGTTCAGTACCTGCATAAGTTACGCTCCGACCAGATCAGACGTCAAATAAGTCCAGATAATTTGTTAGGCCGGGTATTCAGATATAATGTGCGAGTTTGGATAGGATCAGATTAACAGATGAATATTTTGTCCAATGCCTGACAATTTCGGCCGGGTGATGGACGACAATAAGGATACATGATACATCTGATAATTTTATATCAGATCACACTGACACTGATGTCTGATCTTATAGGAGCTTATGTCTAATTTTAATTTTGTATATCGAGAATTATAAAACTTCTATATTACCATTCAACCAATGCCCGGATACATATTAATCCTATCGCAAGTGGAATGGGGTATAGAAGATCTGAAAAGGCGGCATATTGGGTTTTATCATTCGGTGTGAGATCAGACCATACGACTCCAGGTGGGAGCCAGATACTTGGGTTCCAGAACCATCTCGAGAACGCGTTGAACATTTGAAGAAGCATTACACTGCAATAAGAAATATCAAACATATATAAGTCAGTTTATGTAAGCTAAAACCGAATTTAAGAAGTAATCACAGCATATTGCTAAACTTTGAAAGTAATATCATTTACACGCTATCATTAAATGCCATTCGCCAAAACACATGGTCAAGAGTATTTGTACAAACTTTTCATTCGGTCTAGGGAAAACCACTCTAGACTCTAGTAGTATAGTAGTAAAAGCATGAAGCCGTGTGCAAACCTCGTCTCGAGGAATCGAAAACTGAACTCAGCACCGGTGGAGGGAAACTTGTTCAACCAGGATACAATGAACAATTAATACCCCATTAGCTAAACGCCGGACAACGGTTATACAAGAGAGAGCTTATCTCCAATCTCCCCACGGATTCGTCGCCGCGTTAGTATTTACAACCTTCCTGATTGAAACCTTCCCAATATTGTTTAAATGTTAGATCTGCCTAAAATTTCAGCGAAATCCCATCAAAGCCTTCAAAGCTTCACGTTCACACCCCAAACATGGAAGAGCGTTATGATTTTCCTTTCATTTGAAAACTGTCTGTTCAAAAAGCCTGATTGATGTACCAATTATCGTACCTTTGAGCAACCCGTAAAAAGTGTGCTGTGTGCTGCACTTTGTTGTATTTTACTCTAAGTAGGCATACATTAGCACGAGTCTATTATTTCCTTCCGCGTAAGTTCCCAATCCTCATGTCCTCACATTCACTCACAATCACATGCCATTGCAATTTTCAAAGGGGGATAATTTATGGCTTATTCTATTTTTGTATTCGTACTCAGACAAACTTGACTGGCTGGTTCTTATACACATAGAAGATCGATTCCTACTCAAATTTCACTTGAAAACTAACATGACAAGGTGGTAAGGTACACCAGAGAAACAGAAAATTGGAAGCTCTAGTAAGTTCAAGTAGGTACGCAGCTGTTTCCTCTCTTTTTATCCTAATACCCGGTTTAGCCGGAAAGTCTTTCGTATCGTCGCGTGTACCAAGTAAAAGTACCAACGCATAAAAAGAGCTAGAGAACAATCGATTGTTATTTAATCCTTTGAATCCATGAATGCTCTATTATCCGATTCAGAATCGTACAAGTGCAACCTGAGAAACCTGAAAACCATTTAAGAGGAGCTATTCAAGTTGGTCCAGGTTAGACTGACTAGCGGACATCAGTTTACTTTAGAGCTATATATGGATAGAAAAATTGAATCGAATATTATTAATCGCTCAGAAAAACTAAATCAACTCGATTTCCAAGAAAAATGAATGAATGACATTATAGTCTGGATAGGACACTGCCATATAATACAGGATAGCTCGAATATCTAACCCATTCAGGTCAATTTCGAACAAGGACGTATCCGACAGGACTATTTCCTATCCTAACTGTTATAACATATATCTGATCTGATCGGAATTTGAGTTTTGTCCGATATATTCATCGTCTCAGTTTCCAATTTGAATTCAACAGAACTGAATGTTTTGGCTGGGCTTAAAGATATGTCTTGTGTCTACTGAGATCGTTTTCAATTTTCAAATGCATATTGCCTATCAGGCTGGAGCTGGTGTTCGTCCTGACAAAACCATACAAGAATATCTAAATAATCGAGCAGGTAAGCATATTTTGCTATGAACTCGTCAACAACTCCCTTCAAATTCAAAAATATTCTCATCCAATACCATCTACATTCGTTCTTCCTTCCCTTGGACATACGACATACCGGACATATGAACAATAACTTAGCAACATCGGTTAGCTTATTTCGACACGCGAGACCACTCGATACTCTCACAATGAAACCTCATCTCATGTAAAAACCAAACGGGTTTAACGGATGTAAAGTTTAATCATTTCAAATATCGTCGTCTCGTCAGGAATATGATGATTTCGTCGCCAGTTCCTATTCCTATTTCTCGTGATACATTTGCCCTGGAATTCCAGTAGAATATATCGAGGAGAGGATAGAAGAAAATTCCAGCTGGGAATCAAAATTTTATCTGCAGACAAATTGGTTTCCTTGTCAAAGAAATGGACTCAGCTAGCGGTTGAAAAAATACCTATAACACGAACTTTGACTAAAATACAAATGTATACTCGAAGAGCCAATAAAAAGTTCTTTTTCGACTATAGTTTAGTAGAGTGTCGTGTCAGTGAACCAAGGCAAGGGACAGGAGATAACGCACCGAATGAGTTTTTAATGATAACAACATAGAACAAACACGGAGCGTGTGCCAGACTATAGCCTAGCTGTCTGTCTCGATTCTCAATACTTCCAAAATGAAATAATCTGATCCAGAAATTAGATACCACGACATGGTCTGGTCGGTTATCGTCCTTCGAATTTATGCCATGTAAATGTAAATGTAACTTGAACCACAAATGATAAAAAATATATGCCGTTTGTGTTTCCTAGTCATCACAAACCACCCAACAATATTAACTGTATGAATTTTATGTCACAGGAAACCAGCTTAAACGAAGACTGTTTAAATTTTCATTTTGGGCCCACGTTATGTGCTAAAACACATACAGCTAACTTTCGTGACTAAATCGCTTAAAAATGCACCCTGGGTTCAGAGAAACTCTAAGAAAAATCATACTCAGAGTTTTGCACGGTAGCGTTAGCTTGGACTTACACGTCATGTCAAAAATGGCTCCATCGCGACTCTTCAACACATAAATTTGCAATAAAAATTTTCGACATCCCTCATTTCACCTTTCTGGCTTATAGAGAGAAACTGTTATGAATTTGAGCGATTGCTGGCTTCAACTGCTGGCCTGTGACACACTGTATACAATTTTTGAGACACTTGAAAGGTTATCTGAAATAATCGACCGACACGAGGAATAGCAATATAATTGAATCAACCTGTCAAATATCTCACTCGCGTAATTAATAGTCAGCATAATTTTAGTAAAAACACCAATCAACTCAGTTATTATCTAATAATAGTAATACATATACAAGGAACATGATTGAGGCGAATTGGATTTATTATCACTCAAAACACACTCTTGAATTTAAAAACCATGTTGTAGTAACAATCAATTTTTATCAAATGAATATTGAATAATGTTTAAACCAAAACACTTCCTGCCTTCATGGTAATGTTTCTTATTGTAAACATTATAATTATACGACAAATAATGTAGTAATATAAAATATATTACACTCAAACAAATACCCAGTAAATATTTCAACATAGAAAGGCAACTATTGAGAACTGGCGAACTGGCCCCAAAAACTGATTAGCTTGGTGGTGCCTGATCACTTATTTTCATGCCATTATTCTCGAACTACGAGTCCATTCCGTGTGCCTAACGTTAAATACCTTGAAAATAAAATCATCCATTAGGATTGTTACTCCACGCTATCGTTGGTCGCTGGTGTCCGGCGTGTGTACACCCCTACCCAATCCGAAGCATCCCTTATTTCGACACGACCACTTCTGATACAAGCAAGACTTTGGAATTCGCATAAAGCTCAGTTAGAAAAATATAAATTCTAATAATTTTAGCAAGACAAGTAGAGCTATAGAGAATGCATGAGTGGCATGAGTGCTGAACTTGCGATACATTGGGTATCTGCACTGCAAACAAATCTAAAATTCAATGAACATCCCTCCCAGATATAATTATTCATCCCTTTTCACTGATGTCGATGTCGCAAAAAAATTGTCTAGCAAGAAGTTCGCCGGTTTAGTAGATATTGGCATATCCAAAAACAATTCCATTTAGTCGGAAAACCTTAATGTCAATAACAACACGTCATACTACTAGACACGACACGGGATGAAAGTCTGAAATTATACGGTACAAAAATACGATTGAATGAATTTGAAATTGGGGTCAGAGCTCACCTTATCGACTATCATTTTTATATTAGAAAGCATGATTACGAACTACGGCCTCAATTCAATTCAATTCATAGCACAGACTAGACTAGACTTAGACTTCATGGCTCTTCAAATTCCTCCTAATTTTTGTTTTAAAATTCCGAATTGTATGCATCAGTTAAAAATTACGCAGTGCTGGCGCTGGCACATTCATTCCTTTTATTCAGAACCAACAAGTTCAAAGTACATTTTGCTAGGTCGAATGTCATTATCCGTGTAAAAAGGAAGTGCTGCACCTCAAATTCAATTTCGAATTTAATTATGTACTATTTTCACCCGCTCAAGCCGGCTCGAAAGTCACTGGATGTCATCCAATGACAAAAGCCATTATTCGTGTTGAGTGAGTATGTAATTGGTGGATGAATAATGACGTCTGATTTGTAAATTAAGATCACGATGAGATCCGTTACTTGCAAATCTCATGCGATATATGATATGATCAGAAAGTCTTATTGAATAATCAAAAATTTGAATCTGACATGAAAAATATTGTCAGCTCAGGACACAGATAACCATATGATGGAATTGGAGTATGACTCACAGTCACAGTTCCACGCGGATTCGACGTATTTCTTGTCGAAGATTCGGTATCTGACCCAGTAATAAAAATTAATCCCACATCTCTGCATCTCTACTGTTTGCTGGTTCAGTTGATTCATACTTGACTAAATAAACTAAATAATGGACATGTATTGCTTATTCCCTTACCCAACTAATCACCTAATCAAACCAGACAACTATAAAGTCCGGATTGTTGAATTAGTTAAAAATTCCGCCTGACAGGAGAGAACATTTGTGCCGTGCTATAATTCCAACACCGACAGCGTTGACCAAAACCGATCTTCCGACCGACCGACCGATCTTCCGATTTAATTGCGTGCAGGATGTACCACGGCTAAAATACAACCACTATGGATAACGGTTTCCTCTTTTCCACACATATATTTGCACTCCACAGTGTCTCTGCCACTTCCTGCCCCACACAAATTACCGCAAAAAATGTAATGTACACCGGAATCGGAAATCACAATTACAGTTTAGTTTTAGTTGAACTACACAACTATTTTTCAAAAAATATTTCCGCCAAACCTCTCACTCCGAAAAAACAGTAAAGTAACCAGCTATAGGTTACTTCATTCGATTCGGGTTTACAAGTCGTTAGTCGATAAGTAAAAAAAAACTATACTTCTAACACTTGCACGTTTTTTCTCTGATATGTATCGTGTCCGCAAACACATGCCAGACTGAGAGACTACCGACGAGTCATTTGTCAATTTATCCAGGAATACACGAGTGCGACTGTCGATCATCCGACAAATACTGACGAATAGGCAGGTAACCATAAACCAAAAACTACGAACCCTTGCCCCACTGTCAAATGCAAACATATTAAAACTACAACCGCATATGGATCATCATCGCATCGTCAAAAAAGTCAATGCCGGACTATATCTATACGTACGAATTGTATGTAATAACTAAGTTCTATTGTCTATTGTGAAATTCTACAAAGGAATCTATTGTCGAAGTCAAAGAGTATAACTAAGAAACACTCCACACCAGACACCAGTAATCTAGTTTCTAAGTACAAAGTGGGTTACGCCACGGTACGAATGAGTCACCATTAAATATCCGGAACCGGAGATCGAGTATATCACTCCACAATGAAAAGACAAACATCATCAGTCAAGTCATACGCCGCTTGCATACAAGGGTCACGCACAGGATTCGCTTGAAATATTTCAACTCTTTAGAACAGGATACCTTCGATGGTAAAGTGAGAACTTCTCGTAAATGGTTAAACTGTCAAAGCATTTCGTCCGTCATCACAAATTAGGCCTAGCAGGATTTTGAAAATTGTATTTCCATTTTTGACCCCCTCCAAATCTACCCTGGAAAAAGCTAACGGTCTCATCAATGAGATAATCTCAATACTATGTAAGTATGGTAAGTACATCATGGGTACAGAATGCTGAATGTCCAGTTCTTCTGTTGATAAAATGTTGACCACAGCGCATGCATGAGCTAAATACCCTAACTGGCATTTCGCCAATCTCATGTCCTCAGCACATTATGATTAACTCGGTATTCGAATTCGGTGCAGAATCGTGCTGGGAAGTCACGATGAATCATACGTACAATAATATTTGATTTCGGAGGAACAAACAATATTCATTGTGTACAAATTAGATTAACGGGTCACGTAATAAGACAGATCAAAACAATTCAAAAGAAAAAAATAAACGTCGAATGAACGCGAGGTTATAGCGCAAGGTGTGTACCCAGTGACTGATATATCATTGACCAACAAATAGTCAGAGATTGTGAAAAGTCACGCTACCACTAAGCTAACAAAATAAATAGCAGAATAAAAAAATGATTCCGGTCTGTCCAAGGATGAGCATGACAGACAATGACAGGGCGGAACTTTTAATGTCATTTCAAGCTAAAAGCTAACAAACGACAAACGGAATTAACTAACAAAATAAAAAAAGGAACAGATTCCGGCTGGTTTAGCAACTACATGGGCCTGACCAACATGGTACACACGACGCATGTTCTATGAAGTTCTCAGCACATTATAATTAATCTAATTAGACCAAATTTACTGAGTATAGATGCGTTCAATATGTGTTTAGGTCTTAGGTTCTGGTTGTGAATTTGGTCTGTGGTCAGTTATGACGTCAACTGCGTGTGAAAACGCCGTCAGTCACCGCTTAAGAACTTTGTTTTAAATTGAAGCCGGTGCAACCGCACCGGAGAACATAGTCCGAATTCCGGATCGCTGTGGTAAAAAAAATAGGCCTACGAGATGCGAATTCTACGGTCAAACCGCTGAAACCATACGTCAAACCCTGAATGAAGTTGAAGTCTGACAAGACAAGACAAGGCTGTGTAAAATAAAAGCGGCCGGCCATCCTGTATTATTATTATTTTAAGAGTTCAGAAAAATGAAGATTTCACAATTTGATACCAAAGTACTTTAAATTGAAATAATTAATATCTGAGGTATGTTCTCTGGAAATCTGTGCTCTATGTAAATCACCTGATTAATGACTGCGAGGGTTCCTTTGCTCCCCAATTTTACAATACGCTACGTTTTGGTTATATTTTACTAATTGTACAGTGATCCATTTAAACCAAAAGCTACACGTTTTTAAAATTGAATACACTATTAGTCATTTTTATTTTAGCCATCTTTAGTTTAGATTACGTTCCAACTATAGCCAAATCTTCAACTGACACTGAATTCTTAATGCTAATTTTTCGTAATTGAAATTGGCACGACGTGCTTTGAGATGAGAAACCAGATTCCTTTTTCAGATCTGATGTGCAATGTGCAGCATATCGTTGTGACTTAACTTCGTATTCGTACTCCAACCATTTTAATACATCTGCCTTAGGCCCAACTTAACTATTTACAAAACCGGTCGTACTTGATAATATGTAAATCCGACGGTGGGGATGGTAATGTAAAATATCATGCTAATTTAATGTACTAAACTCCCACTAAACACTTGTGTTTAATGGTTCTTGGCTTTGACTATCGCTTTGTGATATGATGTAGCTATATTATGCATGGCTAAAGCTTTCAGACTTGATAGATTAAATCCATTCTGTTGTGTCTCTGTCAAGTCAAGGTGTCCATCCTTACTGTTATCCCAAATGATTAGATTAAACCAATGCGAATAATGACACGTTGTACGTGCAATAGTGCGTTACTCAGTTCCTCTTAGACATTCCAGAATTGTAGACAATTCTGGTACTGAAGAAATATTTTTCAATTTGATGTACTGTTCTGAAATTCCTTCTTTCATTAGTTTAGGGACTCCACTCGATTAACACTTTAAGCAGACAACTTAAGATATGACTCATGCACTTTAGTTGTACTTTCCTGTGACGAATCTTGTATAAAATTATTGAACAAATTATAATTTGTAGTAGAAGTCAGAAGGCCAAGGCTCAAGAGTCAAGACGAGGCAGAACTCTTTATTAATATTTCTTTGTCATTATTTTTAGAACAATGCAGTTTAGTTAGCACGTTCCATATAGTAAATCGACATCTAAGGCAGAATATAAATACTTCATTACGATATATAGCCTCAAAGAGCAAATACAAAATCCAAATGTGCTTAATCAGGTAATCAGGTTATACATAACAGCATGCCTAGCAATTGCAAAGTGCAAAATAAACTGCATAGTCAAACACGCACGGCACAAATACATGAGGTGATATTATGACGTCATACCACATGCACACGATAAATAAAATAATCAATAAAAATTTCGAAAAAACAGTCATCGTCGTAATAACGTGAAGCAAAAATTATGACTCACTAAACATTAAATATTATTCTAGTTCACTCACCTTTTTATGCTTCTTCACGTGCCGTCGTGGGCGTTCAATTGTTAATCCCAATAGTAAAACAGAAAAAAAACTGGCCAGGCTTTACGTGGCCAGGCCACGAAAAATGCTAGTCCAAAATGCCCAACTCTTCTCCCGGCCGGCCGGGGCCAATCGTCAACAATCAATAAAGGCCAATGTCAATAACTTAGCCCAATCACTTGAGACTAACACTACACAACACGTGGACTTGGCGGCCAGTCTACAATGGAACAACAAACACAAAATAAAATTTCAAAACAATAACATAACAATGAGAAAAATCTTTTGGCCCAAATCCAATATCCGAATGAAAAAAATAAACAAAATGTTTCATAGTTTAATGCTCCAGTTTTTCGATTTCTGTCTTCTTTTATTTGTAGTTTATTATCAGCGTTTCCGGGACATGGTTCTTTCATTCGTCACGACGACTGGAGGAAAGTTTCAGAAATTATATAATATCTTTCAGAAATATAATGCAAGCATATGACGTTTCGCAATGCGTGCAATATTAGTTGGGCATACTGTTCCAAAATATCATTCGACAAAATTAAGTTTTCCTTCCATCCAGGTTTGTTATTTAATCCAGGATTTGCGGTATTCGTGAATGATGCGCTAGATGTTAAAGCGCAATTGACTGTCGAAGAGAGTAGTGGGTCAGCCGGGGAATACCGCAAATCCTGGATTAAATCATTACACTTTATATTATGAATCATTACAGATTAAGAACAAGCTCAACTTGATGATTCATTAAAAATAAAGAGTTAAAATTATTCTCGAAAATAATTTACGTGAATCAAACTCACAAACTCGACATGACTCATGATTGCAATGCCATACATATAAAAAAATTGTGCTGAGACTTTTACAAAAGAAATTATAAAAACGTTCAAAGTTTAGAATAAAAAATTATTAGCATCGGTCGGTACGTTCAGCAGACGTCAGACCGGAATCAAAACAAATAATTACATCCAAATTCACAAAATGAAACGAATACTTTCTCAGAAACAGAATAAATGAAAGAAGTTCTGAATTATTGACAGTTATTTTTTAAATACAAATCATACGCAACGAACCAACCTATATCTGAAAGAAATAATTATTGAGACTTCAGTTTCGCTGCAGTACTTTGAGTTATAATTTCGTAAAACATAATACTATCTAGTGTTTAAGGGGCATCCTTTGTATGAACGACGGTGATTGAATAAATTCGTTTATTTTGATATTAAAAAAAATAATTATTCAATACTAATTAGATGAATGAGCAAATTATGAAATAAATTATCTTAAAAACAAATTACGTTGGTAGTTTACTGATGAAACGGCAGCCACAGGATCCAGGTCAAGGTCACCAGTCACCACTCACCACCAATTACCAATTAATTTTGTCGATTCCAATCCAAATTCCAAAATGCAAAATGTGATATATTTTTTTCTAAGACCAAAGACTACTACACTTGTTGTTGCCGCTCAGCTGAGCTGTGGCATGGCTGGTCCGGGTGGACCATGCACAAATTTTAAACTAAATATTTCTAGTGACCGGTAATTGGGTCAGTGATCAGTGATGACTTGAATTTAAATTTAGTGGACTGAAGACTACGACTAAACTGTAACTGATTGAAAGAAAAAGCGTGTGTGTGAATTTGTATGTTTCCGTGACTAATTCCTTGAAAGAGGGATGGGATTTTGGGATGGGAGTCTCATCGCGTGAAAGGCGAAAAAAAAGAAGGGAAAATTGTGTGCAAGGATTCCCACGCGTGTGGCGCCCCAAAAATTACTCAAAAACAACTAATTTTTGTTGAGAGCTTTTCGCCAGTCACTTTCACTTACATTCACTGGCGACGCGCGCGCGCCTAAACGAACAAACACGCCGCGCCGCGCGGACGAGCTTCGCAAAACGCGCCGCTTTTGAATCACCGAAACCGCCAATTTTAAATCTCCGCGATAAATATTTTGTTCACTGTGTGCAGTTTTTTTTGAAGTTTTGATGAAATCAAAAATCGCTGACATTTAAACTTTTAAATACGGACACGGACGAGAATTTCTCACAATTTTACCTCGTTGGGAAAGAAATTTAATTTTCTACTAATTTTAAAATTCGGAACGCCGAAGCGGTAAGAAAATATAGGATTACTGACTAGATATTTTATATTTATTTAATTAAAAATGACTTCTTTTAAACTGAATCAGACGCTAAAAGCTATTAAAATAATTTATTACAATGCAGAGGTTAAGATAACCGAATCATGTCAGGTTCAAATATTATTCTATTTCTGAGTCCTCTCTTCTTTAACCGAATATTTATTCAGTCACCGTTTTCGATCGTAAATTATCCACAAGACAGGGAGTACAATAATTACATTTTGTTCAAGATCATTTCCAATAGCTCGAACATTCACAAAGGCGTGTCTTAAAATTACGTATACATTTTGATCAGAATTTACTTAAATCCAAGTTATTTCTTTTAAGTCAAATTGTTAGTCGTGATATTAGTGTGTGGATTTTAAATTATACAATCGTTCCAGCCCGGTATTCGCGTAATGTGACACTTTAAGAAACGGGTGTTACTGGGAAACTCAATATTGAGATTAGTCGTATTACGAAGTCATTAAGTTCCTGTACGTATTTATTCTCAGGAATTGAAGTTCAAATAAGGAAAATATGGGCGGTTCCCCGAAACACCGAAGAAGGAGGTCTCTATCAGGGTCAGATTCTCCGACCTCAGAACAGTCTCGAAGGTCGAAGCACCACCATAGGTCGGCAACCTCGGAATCCAGTAGACGGCATAAGTCTAAGAAATCTGCCCGCGAACGCGATCGCAGGCGAAGAAGTCTAAGTGCTCCCGAATCACCGCCACAAAATTCCAGTTCAGAAGTTAAGCACCGAGTTCGGGCAGATGACTTCGACATTAAATCAGTCAGGATGTATTTTGATAGAATGTTTTTTCGAGACCATGATATCATTCAGAAATTCACTTCCCAGTATGATGACTTCTGGAAATTTCATGACAAAATTCAAAGCATACAACGAGAGAAAAGACTGAAAGCGCAGAGTTCGGGCAGCAACACCGCTGTGCCCGTGAAGACAGATCCAGGTCAAGGAAATAAGTCAATATTTATTGGAAGCGTTAAAGTGAGAGTACCAGAGAAATATGCTAAAAAATATACAATTCCATTTCGACTGAAGGATTTCGAGCCTGATGATTACATTTGTCGGTTAAATCCTGGTGAGATTTATTTTTGGAAAGGAAGAATGCAAGCAAAATATGCCATGACTATTAACTCGTAATTTTGGTTTATTTTAATTTAGAGGACCAAGAGTACTTTCGGTCAGTCGTGCCCCCGGAAATATTATCAGATTTCCTCCAGACGTTGATTTATTTTTTAGATTTTTCACAAAAGGAAAAGTTTACGAAATTGAGAAAATTGAGAGAAGCACAAGCCGCGTTACCTATTGCACAATTCAGGTATTTTAAAATTATTCACTCTGACTTTTTATGGGTTATAAGGCTTTGCGTTTGCAGTATCCAATTTTGCAGGGAACAGATTTTATCGACACTGGAGAAATGCAATGTTCTAATCATCGCTGGCGACACTGGTTGTGGTAGGGGACATTTTTCATATTTGCTTGTCTAGTTTTTAATTAACTAGCTCGGAAACTTCATTTCATATAAAATTCCCATAATGTATGTTGGTGTAATTCACAGGAAGTCGAAATGGTCCTTTCCTCCGAATAACAAAATGGCGGATTTTTTTCCTCCGAAAAACAAAATCGTGGATTCCAAAAAATTTTATGACCAAAAAACGCCTTTTCGTTAATATAACCTATCTTCTCCAGCAAATTATTTTTTGGTGACCAAAAAAAAAAAAAAACGTCCTTCCTCCTAAAACAAAACGATGTCCTCCGAATAACCTAATAATTTAATAATTATGAGGTTATGGAACATTTCGACTGCCTGGTAATTCTGATACTTATATGTGAAACTCGTTTCTTTCTTACTCAGGAAAATCGACACAAGTTCCCCAGTACTTACTGAGAGCCAACTACACAAGTATTGGTAAGTTGTAAAAATTGCGAAATATAGAAATCTTTGAGATAAAATAAAAGTGTGAAACTATTTTGAAACACAGCATGCACTCAACCGAGACGAATTGCCTGCCTCTCTCTCTGCAAACGAGTGGCATATGAGACACTAAATGAATTTGGCAGCGAGATTGGATATCAAATTCGATTTGAAAAAAGTAAAACCCAACACACCAAACTTGTATTTATTACCGAGGGCTTGCTTCTTCGACAGGTGAGATTATAAAAGCGTTTTCTCCGAATTGGGTCATTTTCTTACACCATAGCTCATTTTTTAGGTGAGCACAGAGAGTCTATTGACCAACTACAATGTCATTGTTTTGGACGAAGTTCATGAACGTCACCTTCATGGAGACTTTCTGTTGGGAATCGTAAAATGTGAGTACTTTTAGGAAGTATTTTTCGCTCGCAAGTATAAAAGTAGTAGTTTTTCGGATTTCGGATCGAATTTCGGATCGGATTTCGGATCGGATTTAATTTATATTCTTTCAGATTTTGTTTCGCCATTTCGTTTTTGCGTCAGTGACCTAATGTTTTTGCTTTTTGCAGGCTTGCTTTACCAAAGAAACGACGTCAAAATCATACTCATGTCTGCAACCATCAACACAGAGTTATTTCAGAATTACTTCCAAGGACTGGCCCCGATTATTCAAGTAAGTTAATGTACATTGTGTGAATCTGGAATAAGGGGAGTCAATTTTATTGCCAGATTGGTTTAGTTTAATTTCTAGCTTTTTTTTAGAAAACTTTAGATGGTATCTAGGTGACTTGATATTACATAGTCCACTCCCACATTTTCAGGTTCCTGGGAGACTTTTCCCCATAAGAATGCTGTATCGCCCAGTCTCTATAGAAGAAATGAATACTAAGAGTTCAAAATTAAATCCTGCTCCTTACGTCCGAATTTTGCAACTGATTGACGATAAGTTTCCGCGTGAGTTTCTCTTTTACTTAACTTTGGTGAAAGTTACTTTTCACCGAACTTTCACCATCGCCTGCCGTATAAATCACAAAATAAAGTCAACAATTTTTTCCTTTTTCGTTCCAGAGGAAGAAAGAGGTGATGTCCTAGTTTTTCTGAGTGGTATGAATGAAATTACTTCAGTGACAGAAGCTGCTCAACTCTACGCGGACCAAACCCAGCGATGGATTATTCTCCCCCTGCACAGTTCCTTGTCAATAGATGACCAAGATAAAGTATGTTTTGAATTAAATCGAAATACATATTCAAGAAACCCATACTCTAATCTTGATTTCAATTAGGCCTTCGACTACCCACCTGAAGGAGTGCGAAAATGTATAATTTCGACAAATATTGCTGAAACTTCAATTACAATCGATGGGATTCGCTTTGTCGTGGATTCTGGAAAAGTTAAAGAAATGGCTTATGACCCAAACTCAAAAATGCAACGGCTCAAGGAATTTTGGATTAGTAAAGCAAGTGCGGAACAGAGGAAAGGACGAGCTGGTCGAACTGGTCCTGGTGTTTGTTATCGTCTTTACTCTGAGAAAGATTATGAAGAAATGCAAGCTTACTCGACACCGGAAATTCAAAGAGTTCCTTTGGATTCTTTGTTACTCCAAATGATCTCAATTGGAATCCCAGATTGTCGAAAGTTTCCGTTCATTGAACCTCCACTCCAAGAAAGCATTGAAAGTTCAATCATGCGGCTACAAGAACAGGTTGGTCCACACAGTCCACAGCAGAGTTTTCAAAAAATAATTACCCATTGTCATTTCCATTCTATTTAATTTGATTCAATTGTTTATTTATTCCAGAACGCCCTAACAGAAGATGAAATGCTAACCCCTATGGGAAAAACACTTTCACAATTGCCTGTTGACGTTACAATTGGAAAGATGTTGATCATGGGAACACTCTTTCATCAGATTGAATCGATTTTGTCACTTGCCGGAGCCCTCAGCGTCCAAAGTCCGTTCACTAATTGGGCCCACAGAGATCAGGATTGTGTTGTAAGAATAAATGAATTATATAAAATAAAATGGATTTTGTGGGTTTTTATAATGTAACTTCTAAGGTATAGCATTCATCAAGGAATATTTTGGGCTCCGTCAGCCAACGGCCCCAGGGGGTTTTGAGAAAATAAACTTGAACTTGAAATAAACAAACAAACATACATACATACATTACATATTGTAACTTGTTTTAGGCAGCTAGGAAATCTTTAGACTCGGACCATGGTGATCCCATTACTCTCTTAAACGCCTACCGCGCTTGGCTAGAGGAGAAAGGGGACCAAAGTGGCAGCGGTCGGACCAAGAAGTGGTGCAAACGACGGGGATTTGAGGAGCAACGATTTTATGAAATGACAAAATTGAGGCAGCAATTCCAGTCACTGCTACAGGTAATCTTTCCAAAATATGACTGCCCCGTTGCATCGATTTCTGGTCAATCATATATTCTTAAATTCGAATAAACCTTAGATACGACTTGTTTGGTACACCTTGAATTGCTGAAAGTTTAAGCTTCTAGTTTATGATTTGGCCCAAAATTGCGTTAATTTTCAGGATTCCAAACTTATCCGTGACAGTCGAGACGCGACTGCAATGAGTAGTTCTGAACGAGCGATGCGGCACGGAGAAATGAAACATCTTCGAACTTTAAAACGGGAATACCATACATCCGCACCCAGGAAGAAAAAATTTCTAAAACTTCAAGATGGATTTGATGCTGCGGACGAATCTGATCCTGAACAAATGGAAGATGGACAAATTGATATTCGTGACGTTGAATTCCGGATGCGAAACGACTCACGAAAAGTGAAAGTATGTTCTCTCATACTATATTTATTGCGTATTTGGTGGGCACTTCTAATTTGAACTCTAATTTCACAAATATCAACAACAGGATTTACTTAACCAAAGCACACCTGGTGGATACCAAGATCTAATGATGCTCAAAGTAATGTTATGCAGTGGAATTTATCCCCAAGTTGCCATTGCTGACGACTATAATAAACACAAGGTAATGAGATGCAAGAATTGTGGAAATCCCTTCAACCACCTGCGTCCGTGCCTGAAATTGAAGAAACAGCCTGTCTTTGTATCAGCCGATTCTGGGCTCTGGCGTCTAATAACGCCTAAAAGTAGGGACTGCTGATACCAAAGGCAGTTTTGCTGATTCTGGTCCTCGCCTGGGGCAGGATTTACGTTTTCAAAATTAATAATGTCCTTCCTTACATTTCACATCACATTATAATGTAAAACCTTAGGGTGATGCTGACCAAGTGTTTCACACCAAGGGAAAGGGCTTCACTGTACTACATCCTATGAGTATTTTCGCCAACCAATCTGAAGTTCTCCGACTCACTGAAAGTGACATCATTCTTGTACCACACATGGCAACAAATTTAGCAATTAGCTCAAAGCATCAATTGGTTTGTTTTCTGTAAGTTTGTGAAGAAACGCTATATGCAATGTTGATGTAAAATTCACGCCAGTCATTTCAGTATTTAACGTGAGGACATATTCCATTCAACCGCGCATTTCGAGAAACTTTTTTTCTTAAAAAGCATTCACAGAAGAGTCAAAATATCGCCAGTAATGGGGAGTTAAATTAGTTTTATATTTAATATTTACTAATTTACCTCCAAATTCTTGGCCAGAACACTTGTCATGAGTATTCCCTAATGTTCTATCGTGATCTGAGCTTTATATAATTTTTATATTCATTAATTTTGTACATCCTAAAGGACTCTACTTGAAACAAATAAGCCTTACCTGATGAACACATTCCGAATGCCGGCCGTGCAAACCCTTCTCCTGTTTGCTCATTCGATTGACTCGGACGCCAGTTTCACTCGCTTCATTTTTGACTCTTGGCTTGAAATTGAGTTCGCGGATTCCGTTTCAGCCAGAGCTTTGATCTCAACTTCAGCGGAGCTCAGAGACACTTGGACCCAACTACTGAATCAGCGGTTGTCACAAAGTAAGTAACTTAATGTTTAAATGTCAGTACTGAAGGTCATTCCTAAGTTTCGTAATTTGTTTTAAAAAGATGACGAAGGCCTTACCCCAGAAGATCATCGTAAGGGGCGAGAATTAAGTGATGGGATAGTGACTTTTTTGAGAAGTGAAACCTTTTACACGATTCGTCGACTTTTGGCTGCTGATCAGAAAGACATGTACAATCGAGTAATTCGACCTTTTGAAAATTCTATACCGGGTTTTCAAATGGAGACTGGTTTTGAAATTTCTTCTAATGCGGTCAAAGGCGGAGTTATGTTGACGTCGTATTTGACTTACGGATGGTAAGTTTTATTGATCTACTGTTCTACCGAGTCTCGGACTTACTCCGTGAGAAATTACCGTAGACGGCGGGCTTATAAATTGGCTAAAATATATAGGATCAGCCACCCTGTACACTTATCATTAATTGTAATTCGTTTTTTTAAAAGTTTGTATGGCGAAGATCCTGAACCGGCAGAATGGGACTGTCCTTCATGTGAGCAAAATATGTCCGCGTCACCCCTGGAACTACTTCTTCATCAGAGTCAATGCACACGACGAAAACGAAGTGAAATGAGAGTGAAGAAAAATGAAGAATATGATAGACACGATAAACCGGTCAAACCGTTTGCGACGACTTATTTCTGCCCCGATTGTGATAAACGTCTAAATTTAACTCCAATGGAAATATTACGACATAAGAAGGAACACATTGGAAAGTCATAGTCTAAGTCGTATAGAATAGATATCGTTATTGGTTGCTCAATAAATTATGTTTTATATATGCAAAATTGGCTAAATGCTTTGGATCATAATAATTATGACCAGTATAATATAGCTAACTAATTATTAGTTACATTATATCGGTTACATTAAAGTAGTTTAAGATTTTTCTGTTTGTCCCGTTCGAGCTGGTTGAATATGGCGTTACATTCCGAAATCGTGAATTCGTGCTGACTGAGATTACAATATACGTTAAGGTGGAGTGGTCAAGATGGGCTGGAACGTACAGCAAAAACCGGAACTCCTATTTAGAATGTGAATATGTAAATCAAGAAGACAGTTCATCTATCTGGGAAGGACACCACAGGCATATTATTTCAAAAAGCTGAGTTTTACTACTTTACTAGTACGTACCTTTCCGAATTCTTTTGAAAAGTTAGATGGCAGAGTTGCACGGAAACTTATTTTCAGGGCCATATAGTCTGTTAAATTGTAGGACTTCTCCTTGCCTTCGTTCTAGGGTGTTTCAAAAATCGAAGATAGGAAGAATATTATGTAGATTACAGGTTAGCGGCGTCGCATTCCATCAATGTTTATGTAAGGCGCTAACTTAGCGCCTTACATAAACATTGATGGAATGCGACG
>JAQGCA010000247.1:0-34420 GCA_034698945.1 Protaphorura quadriocellata
AATTCGCATGACAACCTTATGAGTGTCGATTTGTCGGTGACGTCAGAAGGCTCTATTAAATTTGGATGAACATTAGAGGTAACACACGTCCGTCACCGCGAGCCGGCAAGGTATACCTGTGCTGTATTGATATAATGGTCTTTATACAAGTACCGTCATTCAAATATGAAATAATCTTTCTTAGCGTTCTAGCGCAGGGTTTCGATAAACCCCGCATTTTTTTATAAGAGTCATGGGTTTTGGGGGTTTCGGTACTTGTATTGGGGGTTTTGGCTCTGGTTTAAGAATTTTCATGTGTGTTTGCGGTTTTCGGGGTTTGCGATTTTCATGGGTTTTGGGGGTGTTGGGTCCGGTTTTTAGAATCTTGACTCTGGTTTTCATGGGCTTTTGGATGTCATGGTTCTGATTTTTGGTGGTTGTGGTTTATGGGTTTTCGGGGGATTTCATGGGTTTCTGGGGGGTTTGGCTCTGGTTTTGGGGTTTTCGTGGGCCTGGGGGTCTTGGCTCTGGTTTTTTGGATTTCGTGGGTCTTGGCTCTTGGGGGTGCTGAATCTGGGTTATGGGTTTTCATGGGTTTTCGGGGGGTCCTGGCTCTGGTTTTGGGGGTCATGGCTCTGGTTTTGGGGGTCTTGGCTCTGGTTTTGTGGTTTTCATGGGTCTGGGGGTCTTGGCTCCAGCAATAATCGGTGAATTCTAACAAAGCAATCAGGAATCAAAAATCTATAACATAGCGAGCCGGTTAGGGCAAGCTGTACCACAGAATGGCGCCGTGGTTTGTAAGACCTGTCACTTTACTGTCGAACATTATTTTTTATTCTTGGTTTAGCGTCAAACTAGTTTCCCATGTAGCGTCCTGTACCGGCCGTGATATTACTCTCAACAATTGAACCCCAGTCGGCCAATTGTAGCATGAAGTAATAATATAAAAAGAAAATTGCATCTTGGGAACTCTGTCAGTCCAACTTTACATTTCATATGAGAACTTAAGGAGTTCAAATTTTTGCACTTGTTCCGTATTGTGTAGTTGAATAGTTGTAATGAGAACATAGCACCGTGGATTTTTTGGGATCAAAAGAAGACCAAGATTTTAGACATATTACTGTGTGGTCAAAGTGGTGTTAAAGCAACAATACAATACAATACAAGTTAACGGAAGTTTGAGTTTGGAAGAAGCGTGTTTGGTTTCAGTTGGATTGTTGACAGCGAATCCAATTTGGATGAATGCATTGATTCAATGAGGAATTATAGAGAACGGAGCGACACGGTGCGAAGGGTGAGTGGGTCATCTTTCCATCTCACAATTACTCACACTTTGTTCTTTTTTCCTCCCATTAATCAAGTTCATCAGTATAAACACACGTACACATGTTAGATGTAGAGGTCTTCAAATGTATTATTGTTGCATTGTTACCTACACAAAGAGACCACACTCGGACGACACAAACATGGTCATGTGGTACAGGGATGCAAAACAAAGCCGGTCGTATCAGGAAGGTTGCCAGCACAACAGCATACACTGTACATGAATATCTTGACACTCAGGCACATGCCAATTTAGAAGGGTAAACTGGGCTAAAAGTCTCCACTTGTAGTGAATGTGCTCAAATTTAACCCCTCCATCAAATAGCCGGGGTCTGGGAGACTACATTCATTCACAATATTTGGTACTTTTAATTAACATGACTTTCTTCAGGTGGCGACTTTTAGCCCGGTTTACCCTACACGTCGGTCATTACTGGTCGCTACGAGTTTGAGCGAAGTCTGAAACGTAGATTAGATTCAGGGAATGTCAAAACTGGCCGGAATTGAATTTTGATATTTGAAAACCCATATTTTGAATCCTGATTCGTCGACTTCTCCAGAGTCACACCTTCCTATTCGTCGCTTCGCTCAATTATTTACAGAAAAACCGAAACATACAGGCTGAAAATTAGGGATGCACGGAATAGTGGTATTCGGCTTAATACCGAATATTCGGCTTTATGTTATTATTCGGTCCAACGATTCGACCAAGAAACTGTTCGACTCATCTAGCTGTAATGCATATCCATAAAAATTATATTCTGAACATTCTGATTGTGTCCCGGATCGAATGCCGAATATTTGGCATTCCGTTCCCTCCGGCCAGCCGAACACGTACCCCTACTTAAAATTTTAATGAGGAATTTGTTATAAAACTTTCACTGATTAAGAAAGTTGAGTCCTTTGGACACCATGGGTAGGTTGAATTTGATTTAGTTTATAGTAGTTTAAAATACTGCATGCGTCTTCTAGAATATAAACAGGCCTCAAACACCGTATTCCCTATAATATTTTGTGAATATTGAAATAACGCCTAATTTAAATTCGATCAAATAATTATTTTCTATCCCAGATGTAGAGAATTTTGCTACTGGTATTTTGCTGCTGTCTTATATATTTCTTATGGAAAGAAGAAGTATTGCTGTGCAGCTTGGAAATATTGATCCCATTTTAGGAACTTTGGCAAGGGCTTGAAGAAAATATTTAATCCGTCATTTTAGATATGTCATTTCCTTTGTGATGGTAGTTTCTTTTAATCACTTTCGATTCGTTTGGGTTTTCTTACTTTTTCACCGAGATTGTGGCAGCAGGGCTAATTTATTTTTCATGGAAGGAATATTCATAATATAAGGAATTCAGAAATGGATTTTAATACGTCTACTTTTATCAAGGCTGTAAGCACATAATGTCAGAATCTATCAAGAAATGCATCCAAAGTAAAGTTGATATTTATTTTTTCGGCATTTTGAATACCCGTTTCTTGACAAATCACCTGGAACACTAAACTTTTCATCTCAAGTGTTTATCCAGTATCTCATCTTGTGGACGTGCTCGAGAGGTAACGTCAATAATTTTTTTGATAAAGATTCACATTAAACTGGGATTCTGAAAGTTCAGTGGAGTGTCCAATCATGGACATGTCAATTTTCCGAAATTTATGACCTGAATGAACGAGAGTTTTTTTTTAAATAAAAGAGACTAACTTAATACATATTTAGGATTTATTTAGGACCCTGTGCACTCGTGCCGTGCATGCCAGGTCAATTTGTCTGAAAACAAGAACAATTCGTAGAATAAATCACCGCTGCATTACACAATAACAAAGTTAGTTCAAAACGAGCATTTTTCATTTCCTGCGAGTGCGTACAGTGCGCTCAAACCACTTTCGCCGCGCGGAATGAATATTACTATTATTTGGGATGACAAAGACAAAAAAATAGTCGCATCTCTGAGTTATAGAAGAACATTCCGGTTAAGATATATAGTGATTTGAAGAAGCAATTTGGATTAAATTGGCAGTGGTCATTTATAAAAAGTAATCAACACCTTACAGCTTCTTCAGAAAAAAACTTTGTATAAAGCGACCCAGTTCTCGTTGCAAAACGGTCTGCACGGATGGTTGTTCTAAAACACTTAAACATCCTTTAACAAGTTCCCAACTTTTCACTTTAAAATGTTGAGTGCTTGTTTTCTTATGTTGAGGTTGTTTTTATCTGGGATTAAGATGTTTTAGATCGTAAATGATTAAAGTTTTGTTTCCTGAACATTTGTACAAGTGACAGACACAAAATATATTTTAAAAAAACTGTGATTTTCTCCTTTGCGATTGTTAATTCGGTTAAAAAACAAACTTAGTATGGATCTAACATTTTTTAGAGAATTAATGTAGCAAAATTACCATTCAATGCTTGAGTCGCTTAATTGTAAGCGCAGCGAAAGTATACACATTTGCCATAAGTCATTTTTACCGTGTTTATCAATTCGTGAAATGCGTAAGGGTCAAACTAAATCCGACTATTCTCAAAGACCACGGAATTTTGTTCGTGCTTGCAAGGAATATATTTTAGTCCAATATATACTACAAATCGCAAGTGAAATGTGAGTGAAGTATACTACAATGATATCCAATTTGGCTAAACTAACATGATTTATTAGGTAGAATTGTCCATCAATCAAATCGAACAATTGGATCATGTGGTACGGCACGATTAAAATTCAACGAGCCAATATTGTGGAAATTTTGCCGATTCTTATGTAGTTTACAATTGCAATATTGACATTGACTCAATAAGCAATAATAAAATGCTGCACGAAAGAAGTACAATCCTGAAAGTATATTTCAGAAATGACATGATTACTGCCAGCGTGATAGTTAATTTGATTCACAATAAAACTTCTGATTTAATCCCATGACCCAATGAATGAGAACTTAACCGAGGTCCTAACCAAAATGCACTGTTTCTGCCATTGACATTTGGTCATGATATCTCAATTAGCAGTGGAAATATTTCTACGAAATCCATCGTCCTTTTTAATCCATAGACCCATAATGCCACGGACGACATCCAAAGCTAATATAATATTAATCTAAAAGTGTCAAGTTATTTAACCACCAATGTCTTAACTTCATTTAATTTCCAACACCAATCCAAACTAATTTCAATTTCCCCAAAATGGTTGATTCCCAAAATAAACAATTAATTTCCTTAAAACACGTATTCTTCGAATTACCATGATTCATCAATAGAAATACTTTACCAAAATCTCAACAACTGTACGAAAATCGTACATTTTTCTCTTAAAACCTTTTCCATTTGACCTAGTAAAGGTACCCCTAGTAGTACAGAAAACCCAATGGACAAAAAAGTACTTTTCAAAGCAATCTCGGCATGTCAAAGTCCGAAGAAAGTATTCATGTAAATCGAAACACCAGTGCAGCGGCCAATCCATAAAATTGCGTTGTAATATGGAGTATGGACTAACGATACTACATGAAATGAAGTAAAAATCAACATTGTAAATATTGAGTAAACAAACAAAGATAACCTTATTGATAGTGAAAATTTCTAAGTGAAAATGTGAATGTGATTCCGTAAATTCGTGCTTATGACACCTGATGGGATCTGCTTTTACATTGAAAGTCAGTCTCTTGTTTTATAACCTAACATCATATTTTACAATAATTCTGACTTTTAAGGTTAATAGTTCGTAGATAAAATCCATATTGGCAAACACTACACAATAATTCCCAACACTAAAGTCAAAAATAAGTGCAAAATGAAGTACGTAGAAGCAGAAGCACTTCAACAGCGCAGCGTTAAACTTCTATCTATTTATCATGCTCGCATTTTCTTTGAAGTTTCCATTGTCTGTCCTTCCCTTCTTACCTTTCCATTTCTTAATCATTTCAAGAGTCCTGTGAAAAAGTCAAGAATTAGTCAGGAAAATGTTTCCTGCAGGAGGATTGACCGACTCCACTCATTTCATTGTTGTTTACTGTTTGCGATCAAACGTCCTACTTATAAAGTTTCACTCTTCATTATATAACAGCGCAGTTTACTTGTGTGTTATGAATTTTATTTGTAGTAATTTAAGGCGTAAAAAATACGCACTATCAGAAGGTACACCTTATGACAAATTTCAGTTTTAATCCACTTTTAATGATATTTTTCCCGGTTGTTAGTCAAAAATATAACTTTTAAATTTTGTAGGACTAATTTTGTTATGCGAATTTTTTCGGCCTCTCTGAAATATCCTTGCCCACGTGTAGTAAATTGTACAGAAGCTTTAATTAGCTAGATTCGACATAAATTTTTTCGAAAAACTCATGTCTCACTTCTTTTTTGAAAATTTAACTTTAGGTTGCGGGATGGAGTAAGAATTTGTGAGACGCCGCTGTTGTACATATCGCATCACATATAAAAAGACTGGAATATCTTGAGAACTGGTTCAGTATCACTGTTAAAGGACTACATCGTGGTTTTACAATTTTTGCAGTGGTTTACATGGACATATAAATAATATACAATCGTTTAAAGATTTTGACGCTTAGTCGTGTAGACAAATTTGTCTGACTTGTACAGTTAGTGAAGTTTAACTAAATTATTGTCAGCGAATATAATTTGGTTGATTTAATGAAAAATTTTATAGAACGGAGTGACACGGTGGATGGGGTGAGTGGGTCATTTTAAATCATCTTCATAGTTAGTCAACCTTGGACCACTTGGACTGTAATTAATCAAAAGTTCATCACCTTGCGCGTATTACATTGTTGTACAGTTGTACATGTACAGTTCGTGCTGTGCATGCCTACTCTCCATTTGTCTTTACAGTTATTAGTTTTAAGACAGCAGCTACTCCGGAAATCTGATTAAATCACTGGAGCAAATTTATGACCCACTTTAAGCATATTTTGTGTACAGGAATCACTTTCATTACAATCACTGTCGAGGACAAAGACAAAAAAATGCAACATCACAGGCATTATAGAGTGTAGTTTACAGTTTTATTACGATACAAAATTGCAACGTTTCGAATCCAAAGTGGTGATCGTCAAAAAAGTCACCACAGATCTAAAACTTTATTTGCGAACACTTTGAGGGTAAATGTAGCAGTTTAAATTCGGCTATTCGGCTATAAATAATGTCATCGCCTCGCAGAACGGCCAATTGTTGTTCACCATTTCCTTAATTGACAGAAAAGTTTATTTTCATCGTATTTGTGATTCTTTATATGCGAGAAGTCCATAAGGAAATGCTTAGTCACGGGTTCAATTCCTGGTCTCGCACACCCACTTCCAAATTCCTTGTACGGCAGAGCGTTTGCACCGTACTTGGTTTGCGAAGACCTTGGTTTTGTTGTCTGGGTCAATGGGGCCTCTAGAGCAGGGATGGAAATTTGAAAAATTATTTCGAATTCCGATTCCAATTTTTTAATTCGAATTACTATTTTCTCCGATTTTGAATTCGAATGTATTCAAAAATTCCGATTCCAATTAAAATTCGAATTCCGACGTTTTAAAAATTTGGATTCCAATTCAAATGTCGATTTCGATTCTGGTCAAAATTCTAATTTTTTTCGAATTCGAATTACAATTCCGATTCCAATTTCCATCCCTACGTCTAGAGTAATTCTCTAGCGAAGGTTCACCTCTTTGATATAAATTCGGGCATACGAGCAAAGAATTCTTCAGCTGATAAAGCGTGAACTTGAACTGAAGAACTTTGAATTAATCTTTCCAGTAACTCTAACTTTAATTGTTTCCTCCAGGTATTTCTGACTGCCCTTTGCTACCTGGCCACATTATCTAGTCTAACCTCTGCGAAAACGACAGTCACGCAGAAGATCGGCTTTGCCGGAGGTCTTAGGAGTGACGAAAACAGTAGAGAAAGATCTCCAGTCTTCGCCGCCACATCATCCACAAATTACCATCCAACCGATTTTCACAGTTATGAGGACCATCGAGGTCATCCAAATCGTCACTCACATGAAGATTTTAGATCAGACGATAAACAACTAGGAAGGATTCAATACAATAAATTGCCGGCATATGGCCCTCGCTCTCAGCCGGAATATGATAACCCTCGAAAGTATACAAATTCAGTGTCACCTTATAAGAAATTATACGCATTAGCTCCGAGTCCATCTCCAAGCCCATTTCCAAGCCAGGACTACAATAGCATCGACCGAAACCATGATAATCATGATACACCTCAACCGGTTAGTTTTACCAATCTAATTAACAACTTCACTATTAGGTAAGCTTATACTGTTCAAACAAAGAAAGATAAACGTGGATTTTGCAAATGACACCCGTAGAAAGTATCGATTTCTGTAGCGACGTGAGAATTTGCCTATACCAGCAATGGTTAGCAATGATACGACGTCATAAATGATGAAACGGAAGAGCTAAGGTTCCAAAAAGCGTGGCGTCATATAGCAAATTCGATTTTGTTTGCCTGTTTGGACAGTTTGAGCTTGCCTGGGTGGAGACAGGTTCTTTTGTATTTTATAAAAAATGTTTGCGTCTAATTGATTGGTTTGATTATTACAAAGGAGCCAAAAAAGTATGCATTTGCATACGCGGTCCGGGATGGATACCGAGGAGATGATTTCTCTCATAAGGAAAGTAGAGATGGAAAAGTAACCATGGGGGAATACAAGGTCTTACTCCCGGATGGACGCCTTCAGGTAAAAATCAATATTAAAATCCGGGATTTCGAAAATGGATGACTTTGTCAGAGAATCACACTGATTTTTCACTACAATTCCGTGGAAAGCAAAAATAGGATGCGCGTTTAAGGGTCAAAACTATTAGCATTGCTAAAATCCGGGTGTCCGTGATCATTTTTAAATAATTTTTAAGATGAAATCTGTTCTTTGTAAAACAATTGTCAGAATCTAAGATTTCGAATGAGTTTTTGCACTGCCGACATATTTTTGTCGAAATTTTGAATTTTTGAAATCAAGTGGCCCTACAACACCAGAACGTTCACTAGATACACAATTAAGTATATTGTTATCTTCCGATCCAAAATTAATTATAGTTGCTGTTCAGTCAATATTTAAAAAAATTCTAGTTCGAGCTTTCTTATCTCTAAGGCGTGAACGTAACAAATTTCATAGATTGTATGTACGCGTAATTAAGAGCGGCAAAAGCGTGATCTTTGGCAATGAAACCACTTAAATGTTCGAAAGGTCATTACTCTAGTCAGACACGGAAATTGTACATTCACGCACTTTTGATGAAGACAATCAGATTGCATGAGATTAGTAGACCTGAAAAAGAGAGATGATAAAATTGCAAGTGTAATTTGTTACCTATTTATTAGGAACACAATAACAGACATTAAATACGAGGAGTTTGTTTGCTCTCTCGTGTGTAAACAAACAATTACGTTACCCTCCATAAAATTTGTTCTCTCACAACAATGGTGCACAAAATTTGTTCAGCAGTGTACAATTCAATTTTATGCAAATATTAACGCTATTTTAATTACTGCACTTTAAATCATTTTTAGACTTATCTTACAAAGAGAGAGTGACATTATTTTCTCCTTAAAATGGAAATAATAGATCAATGCTTTTCGGCACCCCACATAAGCTCTAAACTATCGATGATTTCTCTATTATTGTTAATACCGCAATAGTTATATTATAGGCCTGACAATGAACTCTAATATGAATTGGTATGACCACATAGAAAATGTTGCTACAGCATGTTACTTACGTATTCGTAGTCTGTATAAGGTGATTGGTTTTATTCCAAACGAGTATAAAATAATTGTAACTTCTGCATTAGTTCTGTCATTGTTGAATTACATGTCTAGTATATGGGGTTTTACAACAAAGGAAAAATTAAAAATTATCGAAAATATAAAGAGCCATTAAAGAGCCTTAAATGGTTGTTTCCTGATGAGATGTGTAAGTACAAAGTACTCGGTATATTTTTCAAAATGAAAAATTGCTTGCGCATTCAATTCTTCGGGGACTACTTTGCTGTCAATAGTGATTTTCATCGATACCCTACGTCATCCGCTAGCGATATCCGTTCGAATATCAAACCTAATTCCCTATTCGGTTTTTCAACATTTATGTATAACTCAGTCAAATTTTGGAACGCATTACCTGAAAATATAAAGAGTGCGCCGTCGTTCTTAGTCTTTAAAGGTCTACTAAAATCTCATTTTATTAAGTTACAAAAATCAAGACTTCAGGTAGTGAATTGAAAACTATTTGTTGAAATTGTATTGAATGGTTTGCTGGACTTTAATTGAAATGTATGTGTTACCGGTTTTGGGGAGTGTTATGTTTGAAAGGGTTATTAATGTTTCGTTTTTATGTCTAACTAACTACTAAACCAACGTACTAGATTGCTGTCAAAATTTTGAAATGTGTTTACCTATGATGTCGATGTAATTGCCCGTTTATTTGGGGAATTGTCATGTTTGTGAAGTGTTGATTTTGAATATTTGTGTTGTAAATCTTGGGTTCAATTAAATAAAACAAATGCGGCGTTCATTTAAAAAGTGATAAGTAGGGTAGGGTGGGCTAAAACGCCTCTCCTTCGGGGGAATTCACTAATATGCCCCACCACTTAACCACGAGAACACGCGATTTCCAAAGCACGTACGTGGACAAATGAATGTGGGGCATACTAGCACACTAAAAGAGATATAGAAAAATTAACACACAAACCGAGGGATAGGCTAAAACGCCCCTGTCTCCGGACAAAATTACGCTCAGCGGTGCTGGCTAAGCGAGATTGGATGTGCTAAAGCCCCCCACCCGTCTAACTACACGGGCATGGGATCGTCAAAGCATGCCCACACGGACGAGGCTAATTAGCACACTTTTGCAAAATGGGGCGTATTAGCCCACCTTACCCCACTAACTAACATCGATAGAGCTCTACAGTTGACTTTGATTTATTCTGCGGCTTCCTGGTACAAAAGGTCAACTGACTAAACCGTTTTACAAATTATTCATAGGTCGTTCGATATACTGCGGACGCACTGGCAGGATTTAAAGCAGACGTGACGTACGAAGGCGAAGATACACCACCACATCTGAAACCAAATTCTACACCTAAACCATATACATCATCTCCTTCGAAATCTCCCTATTTCGGTCAACCTAGCTCAGCAGTTCACAAGAAATACGTCTCACCACCGCCACCGCCGCCATCAAGATCAGATCCCCCAATCTACGTTTCCAACCTACCTCGATCTCGACCTAGTTTATCACCATCCGTCATTTACGCCGACCAGGACCATCATGACGATCACTACGTCATTCACCGGTCAATCCCAGGTCATTCGCATACTGACTACAGTCACAGTCCTAATTCAATCCAGGCCTCACCATCTCCGTCACCACATCCAGTCGTTTACAATTTAAGCCCAACGCCTTATACCTTCAAGAAACAACTTTCTGCACCCTCGCCAACTTACTCGGCCTTCCATAAGCATCCAATAAATATCGGTCCAACGACTGCCACCTATTATGGCCCGAGCGCTACACCAAAAAATATTTACGAGAAAATCCTAGCCTCCCCTTCGCCATCTAGTCTTGGTCCGACCAAGGAGCCTTATTCCGCGATTCCTCGCGGTTATCGTGCAGGGCCAAGCCCAACTCCTTACAATAAGGTCCCACTTTACAAGGTCATTTCATCCCCTTCCCCCACAGTGGAAGGTCATCGAAAAATTCTTAATTTGGTCAGTAGCCCATCTCCGGGATTGGAAAGTCATCGAAAAATTATTAATGTGGTCAGCAGCCCATCACCTGGAGAACCTTACACGAGGAAGAGTCGATTGATCCCTGTTGAGCTCTTTAAGGCTGGGCCAATTAAAGATGTTTATAATCCACACCGTCAAGGGCCGCTAATCTCAACTAATTATGAGTCTAACGTCCACGCCCAACCTCAGCACTATATTATTGAGCATGACGATCATCATGTCGAAGAACACCATCATTATCCACGTCATAGCGCCCAAGAGTACAGTCACGGTCACGGCCACGGTATAGCGCCGATCAAATCATCCTTGGCCACATTTATCGACAAAGCTAATTTTGGTCACGGGACACCGAAACCGTCATTGTACATTAAAACGAAGCCGTTGATTGGAGTTGGCCGACCAATTAGGCCATCTGTCGGGGGATTAGTTTACCTGGAAACACCTGGACAAGGACCAAGGCCGAATTCCTTGGGCGTTAAAGAATTCATGGATAGAATTCCTCATGGGAATTTACCTTTGCAGAAAACAACGACGCATCCTTATGAAATTGGCTCCAAGGACTATGGGGCTGATGTGAGTTATGGAAACTCAAATTCGAGTCCGAATAGTAAATCATCTTTTATTCCTTCCCAGCAAATCCCAGAAGAATATTTACCGAGGTTGGAAACAGACAAATTTAGACATCACTCCAGGGAATATCTGACAAATGACAAAGAAGATTCTATCGTAACATACAAAGATGACCAGCTGGGACCGCCCGAGTATTAATATATTTATTATAAAAATTCAACTCACTAAGAATCCAGTTCAAATAGTATTTTTTAGTGCGTCCACTTTCGAGAATGGATCTTTCTTTTTTGAATGGAAATTGATGATTTATATTTTTATTCTTGTATTGTAATGATTGTGTGTTATGGGTTTTGTTCATATTATACATATACGTATTTGATGACCTCCTGAAAATTTGTTTTGATTACAGGGGCTATGCTATAACCATTAAAGTCATTAATGCTCAAATATTACTCCGTCCGATCTTCGTTATAACTAGAGAAATTTTCATTATCAAAACTCAGATTTCAAACATCAAGGAAAGGTCTAGCGAATGATAGGGTACGCCAAAATCTAAGAAACATATTGGAATACCTATACTTACGAGGAAACTATTTGAGGTGATTCTCTCCGATTTTGCCCAAACTTCTTTTTCTGAAAGACTTTGGCCTCAAACCCTCAAAAATGTGATTAGCTCACGCAACATGCACTCAAAACACGATTTTTAAAAAATGTTTGAAATTTTTTTTTGAAAAACTGCAAAGAGGGGAGAGTCTTCAGCATAGGTTATCCCATGGAACTTTCCCCAAAAAATGATTTCAACACTCAAATCTTTTTCAAAAGTCGAATAAAATAATTTTTTAGAAAAACGTTGAAATGTCCAGAATAATAAATTAGATGAAAAACCTCATAACTTATCGTATTTGAATTATTTTGGCCCATAAGTATTAATCACCAAGTATTTATTTCTGGGCGAAAATACCCCTCCTTGCACTTTTTCAAAAAAGAATTCAAACATTTTTTAAAAATCGGGTTTCGAGTGTTGTGTGAAAAACTAATGACATTTATGAGAGTTTGGGGCAAAGGTCTTTCAGAATGAAAGTTTGGGCAAAATCGGTGACAACCACTTCAAATAGTTTCCTCGTTAGGTATCCGTACGTATATTATCCTGATCTGACTTACACTTAATATTTCTTTTAAAATATTTCTACCACATGGCGCATAGTATTTTAATTGTTAATTTCTATTAGTCACCCATAGCAGATTGGTTCTGAGTCAAACTTTACACCAAATGCGAATATTTGATGGCAGTCATACACACGCATTCTTCAAGATTGTGTACCTGCATTAATTATTATTGTCCAACTAATGCAATCACCAAATATGGCACGTACTTGATTCTTGTTTATAAAGAAAGTGCACAGGAACAATGTGTAACATAGTCTTCAGTTCCATTAAATTCTCAACGAGTCGTATTTTTATATGTATGCCTCATCCGTAGGCTACTAGGACGAGGTGAGGACCAAATAGTTATGAACCACCATATATATTATCAGTGACTGATCTGTCCTAAAAGCTGTAACCTGTAATTGCAATGCAAAATCAGTGTGTAGGAGTATCAGCAAGTCTTTAGGTTTAGTCCTAAATAACATAATATCCCAGAGTATACACGACACGCGAAATGAAACAGACAGTTTTTTAGACGTGGGATGGAAAATGAGGGCCAAGGTCTATTTTAAGATTAGCACATAAGCTATTGAGAATTCGGATGGAGAAGAGCACAAGTACGCTCTGTTAATCATTAGAACAATCGCATCTGAAATTTGAACTTCATTTTCTGCAAGTTAAAAAAAATTAGAAAGTTATCAACAAAATTGTAACGGATTTATTTTAAAGAAATGCATTTTACAGCTGTCGGTCTCGCAATGGTTATTGGAACCATCGTTCTAGGTGAGTATGAAAATATTCCAACTTTATAATGTTCTAGTTATTTTTTGAATACTCAAGGAAAGTCCAAAAAAAAAGGCCAAAAGGAAAGTTCAAGGAAATTCTAGTGCAGTGATGTGCAGTGCGTAGAAATAAATTATTTTGATCAAAGTGAATTTAGTGTGACAATTTAATTTCCCAACGGGTCGCAGATGTGAACGAGTTAAATAATAATTTGTTTTGTTAAAATTATTTTTGAATAGCAACAACAGGTTCCTCAGAAGCGGATGATGGTTTACACTGTTGGGTTTGCAATAGCACGATGAAAAATGACAAATGTCATGATGACTTTAGTGAGACGGAAACCGAAACGATTAAAAAGTTAGATTGCAGCAAAGTTCCGATGCCCGTTTCAAAAACAGAAACCGGTGAAAGAAATACTCCAGCGACATACTGCTCCAAAACTGTTTATATTGGTGAGTTCATACTTGCTTTTGAAAAATGATTGATATCGCGAATTTTGAGTATGTTCTGAATAATTTAGTCGGAGGAGTAACAACTTTTACAAGTCGCTCATGTGCGTCACCCGGAGAATTGGGACTTACGCATGGGTTTACACTTGACCAATGTAAAACAAACACGAATGACCACGGATCAACTACCAGGTGTATTTGCGAGTAAGTCACTTTGACCTATATTTTTGAAAATGTACCGAATACCAAATATTGGGTAGTCGATCATATTTGACCGAATCAATGTAGTTAGTTAGCGACATATTAAAAATTCGGCCAAATGGCAGGCACAAATTGCTGTAATATTTCTCTAAATTACAGCTCTGACTATTGCAATGGATCGGAAACACTGGAATCGGGAACTATTCGGACACTTTTTCCACTTGGCTTACTTTTTCTGGCCAATTGGTTCTGATAACTTGAACCAGCTTTCGGATAAACTACTAATTCAGCAAAATAATCTTCGGTTCTAAATACATTGTACAAATATTATACCCTATGTCGAAATAAGAAGGAGTAATAATCATGGCTACTAACAGTGCACCAGAATAAATTCCCGACAACTAAAATATTTCTGTTAAGTGTTTTCATTCTCAGAGGTTAAAGAAACCAAATGTGAAATGTCACTTTACTGACTAGTGTCGATAACAATACCAATTGTTGACATCGACAATGCAGTAAGCAAAGCTCATAAATAACGATTACAAATGAAAACTCCAAGTCTCAATTGCTTTACGCATTTTATTAATTTACATTTCCGTTGGTTCACTGAAAAGTATAGAACACTTAGAGAAACCGAATTTGTAATTGAAAACCACAACCGAACACCCAGAAACTACTTCATTTACTACGACAGGTTTACGTTCCAGCTCAAAGTGAGCTCAAAGCAGCTCGAAGGTTGGAACAACCGTTAATTAAGTCGGAGAGATTTGGTCTCTTGTAATCCAATCTATCCGTCAGCCCCTTTTCCTCCAAAAGCTTATTAATTTCTGTGAGCCCATTTTCAAGTATTGCATTAGCTTCTGGATTTTCTTCAAATATATTTACGACTCGGGTCAGAAGATTTGGTGTCGTCAAAGTGGCGTGTAGATTTTGTGGATCTTTTAAGGCACAAGCCAACCGATTTTCGTCAATGGTCACGTTCAAGTCCTTCAATGCCCTTCTTAATTCCAGTTCAGGGTTTCCAATTAGTTTTTCGTATTGAACAATGACCATATTCGTCCCGTCAGGGGAGCCTCGAATCCATGACTTGACGTGGTTCACCCAAATACCGACTCTTTCACGGAAATACTCAGCAAAACCTGTGAAAAATGTAAAAATAATTATAAGAACGATTCAGTTCCATGTTTCAGTGACCATAGACGACGCCGGAATATGTTGTCGGGCCGGTATAGTGTTTTATGAAACCGATGAAAAACGGCTTTGCTGGGTTTCTGGATCAAAGTTCGCCAAAAATAAACGCATAATTTTTTCAAATACTTGATCACGTGCAAATCAACCTCAGTCTTGGAACTGAGGAACCCCGGTATAGCCTCCTGGGAAATTGATGAAGTGAAGATCCACTATCGAGTATCGGGTTACTAAGGAGGAGGTCGGTTGGGCCCAATTATCAGTACTTACCTTCCATTCCAAAATCGACACGTTTGTAGTTTTTACACGAGCAAAATAGCTTCAGCCTTTCAACTGCATATCTAGAGGTTATCAGCACGTTCCACGGATTCCTCACAATTAGGATTCCACGGTATTTAAAGAATATTTTGGACAAGAGCGGTCAACTGACTTCTTCCCCATCGTAAGCGGAAGATCTCTTAAGCCAATGTGGTAGTTGATAATAAAGTGTGTCACGCGTTTCAATGACGATGGACTTTCCATCCCATATATGGAGATTACAACGGGACTGGGTCAATGGACTTTCATCTGGAAATACTTGTGTAACAGGTGCTGATACATAACCTGATGTTCTCTCAATCATTTGTCGGAACCATTAACTTCCAGAACATCCACCGCTTGCCAATGCGCTGATAAAACAACAACAAAGTTCGATTAAATTTTTAAAAAAAGTAAGGAATAGTTGGTTGTCCTCCAGGCACATCGCCAACTCTAACCTAATCAGGTTAACAATGGTGGGGTCGCAAGATAATCTGATTGAGGGCTGATGTAATTCGGATTTGAATGTCCACCTACCAATTACACTAGTTTTCTGTGAAGACCCATGCGGTTAAAAAAATAATTTCAAACTACCCAGAAATTCCCAGTTTTCAACGTGTGTTTTTAGATCTCTGACATTCCACTGTTCGTATACCATGCAGTCTTACAGCACTCTTTTCAAAAAAAAAATTTGAAATCCTTTTTGAACTGTTTAAATCAATTCACAATAAAAAATTAAAATTAATCAGAAAGAAATCCGAAAAAGTCCTTTTCATCATTTCAAATTATTTAACTCACACTCGCAGCATAAGAAATCATACCCAGGCCAGCGGGTTACATTTTATGGGCAGGCGAAAAATTTTCGCCGAAAATATTCAATTGCATGCATAAAAACTATGTTCATTTACATTGGTTCGGGGAACGTTCCTTGTGGTGGACGTCGTACTTGAAATCTATTGCAGCTTTCATCATGCGGCCATGGAGAATGACTCTCAAGTTCAGTACACAAACAGATTAAATATCATTCGAACAATTTATTATTGAAGAAAACGTTCTGTCTTTATTTACGTGAATTATGATGCAATTGAGTTAAGATTTTGTTCAATGATTGGAGACGAAGCCCCACAAAAGAAAATCACAAATAATCCATCAGGGGATGCGATGAGGTTGTCATTGAATTTGGGGTAAAGAAAGATACCACGTGTGTGCGTACGTGGGGAGTCACAATGCGACGCCAATACTAACCCTACTTGTGGAAGTTCAGTCTCGCACAACTAGATGGAGCTGCCGAGTTTGTTTTGAATCCGTGCCATGGGTCGGTGGGTCTCTCAAAGGAAATGTTTAAAACCAAGTTCAGAAACACTCATTACATTTTTAAATTCGAAATTTTATTCAGGACCGGGAAAGTATCTTTGAACTGGGAAACTGGAATAGCTAAGTATTAATTAAATGCATACATTTTGACCTAACGAGTTATTGGACTCACCTCTTAGGATGTTCTCTTTATTTGTTTAGTAAAACAAGACTCTTCTTCTATGTCTGAATCTGCCGTCCTTATACCAATCGCCATTACAATGAAGGCGATCTACATCCATTGCAAGCAGTGCATTCTTTTTGAAACTCTGAAATAGACTGGACAATTATTCCTTCCTCATGTCCAATATATACTACGTCCACGTACACGTTGATAAAATGGATAGCTCATAGATTTTTTCCAAATCTAACCCGTACCCCGAACCCGATGATTTTGATCCGAACCCGATGGTTCAGGTTAAAATTACTGTCATCCAAACCCGATCCGAAAAGAATTGGATAAAGAAAAATGGAGCCGAACCCGAACCCGATCCGAAAAGAATTGGATAAAGAAAAATGAAGCCGAACCCGAACCCGATAACCTACCACGCACATGTTCCAAATACAGGATCCAATGCGAACCCGAACCCGAACTCGTGAGAAGCTCTACTCAAATTAGTTGCTTCATTTCATTGTGAGCACACATCATTGTCCAATCTACCAACGCTAATCAGGGTACTCTTTTATGTTCAGGGTGGGTGTGTTGAATTAATTATGTATTCATTCCATTGTTTTTGAAAACTGGAGATCTGATGAATCGTATAGTTAAGTTATTGTTGAAGCACGTATTTATGTTATGTTTTAGCTTTGCATTTCTCTCTGGTGTTTGTGAGTGGGTGGGTGGGTGTACTAACTAGGGACAGTTTTCTGTATTTCATTTCAACCCGCACCGATATTTAAATAATTGTCGCATATTTTAACCGAAATATTTTAGTTATCCATTTCTGGAGCAATTGTTTCGGTTCCGACAATGATTCCTCGGAAGTGTCACAATGTCTCAATGAACCACAAGTGGCAGCGCCGCCGATGATTCTCCCAAACATATGCGACAGTTCTACTCATGGTCATTTCGAATTCCTAAGTAATTACTATATTCCTATCTCCATGTAATAAGCAGTATGACTTAAGGTGAAATGTGTGTTGAGTCGCAGACTGCGACGCAGAATGTCGATGGGTGTGGCAGTGTCGATGATTGACCGTAAGTGGCAATATTGCTCAACGTTCTTTCGACAAAAACTGGCGCTATATACTGCTACTACCCTTGGTTCTGGCAAAGCGACTCACTGTGTGTTTAAAATAAGTATTTTTTTCTGCGACCGAAAATGGGTTCTCTCTGCCGACATGTCAGCGTTACTGCCCTGAAGTCGTCGTCTTTTCACGGTTTATTCGTTGTAGTCAATTGCATTATAATCATACTACAGTGTAAGCAATTTGAGTCCTTTGTCTGCCCAAGAACAATCCAAATTAATTATTCGTCGCGGAAGTTGGCTGCAGGTTGTGGAATTAGAGACAAAACTCGATTTTGCTTCTGAATTAAATAAATAAATTTAGAATTAGATGAGCCACGTGGATTATATATTAGTAATTTGCAATAAGTAGATGTACGAGCTAATATCTATGGCCACCGATTTGGTCACATCTCTAGAACATTGACGTTTACAAAACACAATGTTGAATTTTTTTCTCGTCAAATAAAAATGAGTTTTAATTTCGACCTTAATCCTGACAAAGATGACACGATTTATTATTCCCGCAAATTCACCCCCAGAAGCATTTTTGAAACAAATTGAAAGTAACTTAGCAGGTACCCGATTTTAGTGGCGTCGTCGTTTTAACATACGTCGCACATTTATTGTCATAATTAGCCAGTAAGGTATGACTAAACGACATTTATGTCTTGTTGATTCTGGTGACAATTGATTAAAAATAAATAATTTTTTTTAAGAAGGAGTGTTGACTTTTTATACTTTTTTGGCAGCCAATTTCTGGAAAAATAAACACCACAGAGTGATGGTGATTGGTGTTTTGGACACCTCAACCAAATTCTGAGGTCAACTTTTTTTAAAACTGTCGAATATATGGCCGAAAAAAAACAACATTAATTTTTTTCGAAAATGGAAATTCTCGAGTAGTTGCATTAGTGAAAAAATTAAAGTGAGATTCTAAAATACTCAACGTTTGAATTTTTTCAAAATTTCAAAAAGTTGCCCTTTGTGAACTAACCGCCTAAAGAATGATGGCCACCGCTAGTCAAAATTTTGTTTCAAATTCTATATTTTGGCTGCCGAAAAAAAATTCTGCACTTTCCCCTTGTCTCCCTTGTATTTCACATTTTGTTTTACGGTTGTTGACATTTGACCGTTCATATGGGTCAATGTAAAGTTTTGACCAAACTTTCGCCGTTCCTCCGACAACGCAAAAGTTTGGTCAAAACGGTCGTCTCTGCGCCTTAAGGCTGACTGTTAGACTGATTGATCCTCCTGGGTCGTAAACAGAGAGTAAAGTTAATCTTAACAAATTCTATAAGCAAATTTCCTCGTTTCAATTTATTTACCTATCAGTTCATACACGACACGGTGTTTAATTTAAAGACGCGCATACGTATTTAGGCATGTGTTCACTGTATTTATAATTTAATTCATATATAACTTACTATGATGCAATGCACAAAAGAATTCAGATTTGCAGTATACAGTAGTAGAGAGCCAAAAGGTGAATATTTTGATTCACAATCTTTGTTGCACTTTCGAATACCACCCGCATGGTCATCATTTGTGGATTCGTTGGCAGCCTAACGATTTCACTTCAACCGATAGTCATAATGATGAAATGAAATGATGGCGAAAGGAATACCCGGGCAAAATTGCTTAATATTTTTATATATTCCGAAATTGGAAAAATTAAGGAAATTGAAGTTCATACATTATGGTCATTTCATTGCAAAATAGTTGTCTCCAGCCAGCCCTGATAATATGTGCGCTGCATTCTCACATTCATTATTGTTAGCGAAAAGAGTTATACTACTAAGGATTTTTTCAAAACAGGAATTTTTGGTCATGTGCATTTGCCTCTTTTTGGGGAAACAACGATCAAATGGTGTCTCTCACCTGTTCATAAAATCAAGTGGATTTTTTAATAAGGTAATGTATGTGGTAACGGATGTCTTCAAAGGTCATGCAAAAAAAATGTAAGTTTTTTAGTGTGGGTCGCAGGTAACGGACAAAATCGACAAACAAAATGCGCACGTAATCGAAATTCGCAACGTGCACCGCGATGGGGTCAATAACCTCGTCTTTTCTCTGCTGTACATGTCAAGGGCATTGATCTCCACCAGTGTAATAGATTACACAGGCGGAAAGAATTGATAACATGTAGCAGTTTTGGTTGGATTTGACAAGATTTGGTCACCTTGTGACCTGTCCAACCGTCATGACATCTAGTGGTCATTAATAATAGGTGTAATTCAAACGGCCAAATTCACCAAGATATTTCTTATGCTAACAACAGTTAAGACCGTTACTTTGTAAAAATTCCGTATCCTTGGACCAGAAAATTCTTTTGCCTGTGACATAGACACAAAGTGCTGATTATTGTTGAGAATGTGATCACCGGGAGCCATTGGATTATTGCATACATTATTTTCCATAATAGTCCTCACGTAATCCAATGCGGTTTGTGCGTGCAGTGTATGTAAATCTAATCATTAGTTTCACGCACTTCCCCGCACCATACGAATCCGGATGAATGAATCATAATCTAAATGGATGCCTCGTTTTAAAAAATATACATATTCTTGAAAATAAATACGAATATGGTATGGGTTGGAAAACTGGATAATGGTGGAGTCGGAGTCGATCCTCCGAAATGTTTACAAAAACCTATAAATTCAATCTGCAACAATACAAGAAAAGGATGGTCCCGAGTGCCAGTAAAAAATTAAAAAACCGTCTTGGAGATTTTTTTTTGTACGCATTATGCGTACGCGGAGCTTTGTAATTTCCAGACGATACAGGACCAGATGGATGATGCATTACCTGGAGGGCCATTTTAAGTGTGTACACATTTGTACACCAGCCAAGCGTTAACAATACGCATACGTAAGACGCATAAATTCAAATTCAACCGTGCGTTAAATTATACTTGATTTGTGTCTTTTCGCGGATGAATGTGTGAATGAGAATGTGCAACGAAACGAGATAAAGTGTTCATTCTTCATCCTTCATGTTCATCCATGGTTTCGGAACACGAATCTTTTATTCGTGCTACGTGGGAATCCAGTCAAATTTTCTCCGGACTAGAAAATCTGGACTTACTAGAATTGGGCACTGCCTTCAGAAATACCAGAACATCGGCACCAAGATTCAAAAATTCTTGTCTTGTCTTGAACAATTGTTTTCTTAATTTCGACAAATACCGCAACGGAAGATTTCAAGACATCCCCAAATCGGGTCGTCCATGAGGTTATCGGCAAACCGGATTTAATTATAAATATATAAGGCGTGCGGAACTTTCTACGAACGAACTTAATGTATGCCAGCAGACAATTAAATCCTTGATTTCTAAGGTGGGCCAGGAATGGGCTAATCAAGCAATCATTCAATCTCAGTCAGATTGACCGTTCAGAAATCCCCATCGGCTATCATGACTGGAAATCGAATTTGTCATATTTATCTAATCTACTCCGCTCGACCAGGTTAGGATTTTTTCAGTGGGGGATGCATTCGGTGTAATATGTAAGAACAAAAATGAAAGTGAATTTTGCAAAAAAAAATCCCGCAGAAAGTGGTTCGATTCCTGTAGTAACCTGTAAGTTTTTTTCATACCAGTAATGCTTAGTATGTCGTAATTGTCGTCTTGGCTCGTGACATACCGGAGATGCGTAAGTATACCGTGTCACCGGTTTTGAAATAAGAAACCACAGCTTTTTTTTTGCTTATGTAGACTAAGACCTTACCTCTTAATGAGAAATGTTATCAAATTACCATGTATTCAACATTCTTATTTGATGTTTTAGTCACCCAAAACTAAGACACAAAAATCCTCAAAAGTGCGAATGTGTAATTGCAGACTTGAATTTAAAATGAGGACAATTAAACATAAAGGCATTTTTCCTTGAGGTCCCAGTCAGTTTTACCGCTTTATTAGGTAGAAAACAAAAATTGTCAAATACCTCTCCCTAAATTATTTTCCAAGTAACCAATAAAATTTTGTAAACGTTTTCCACTGAAAACAAACAAAAAACTGATTCATTCCAGAATCTGAGTCCGCTGGGTTTCCAACTGAGCCCATTAACCTTATTTAGTCATTCATGAGTCAAACGTTTAAGTTTAAACCAAAACCTTGACTCGATTCGTTTTGTTGTAAAATCAAAGCATGTGTAATTTGTATACTCAAAATGTTCACGTATTTCCTTGACGCAATAATTTTCACAGAAATCCTATTGTCAATTGTGGTCATGAAGCAATTAATAATGCGACAAATTACACAAGGCAGGCTCTGATTACACTTCTCAAAATTTTCAGGTCAAAAATGGTACGATTTTTAGTCAATTCTTACCTTTGCGGTCAAATTCTGTCATAAATTCCTCTCAGAACGATTAACGATTATTACCTGATCGACAGAATTTTGTAAGCAAAAAGAACTAAAGCAAATAGTCTCAATATTTTTGGGCATAATGAGCTATTTGTTGTAAATATGTACAAAGATTGCGCTGCAACGCAAACATTGTTAAAGACATAACGAGCGCTCCAATTTTGACAGCTCACAAATACAAACAGCACGGATTCGTCATTTGCATTAATAAGAGTCTTGTTGGCAGCGGCATCCGTTTACACAATTGACCGCCCATACTAAAAAACACATTACCTCAAAATCATGCTTTTTGGGCACAATTGGCCTCTTAATTGCTTTCTTTTATGATTATGTTGGCCAATAATTTCAATTTTCTCTGTTATCAACATTCGCACGGCTTTTTCTGGGCTCCTTCTGGTTTGAAAGATACATGGTTGGATGAATTGTCAGCTTTTGCGAGTTTGCCCCGAAATATTTCTCTTAATTTACCAAATGTAAGGTGTCAAACGAATTTTAGAATTAAATTCTAAGCTCAAATTCGAATAAGTTTGCATACAAAACTGGTAAGGTCCTTTTGGCTCATATACATAAAAATAAATAGATTGCGACTGACTATTGCAAATAAGAGTAAATAAATTACGTGGATTATTAAACAGCATCAGATACATTATTATTATTTGAGACTATTTTTCTGTAGCGGCTAACCCAACACACATGCTGATTTCAAAAACCTTAAGACAAGTTCCGCCATTTTGACCATCACGATTTTGCCCGAAGCATTCATTCTCAGTAGAATAGAATTTGTATTACTCCAATTTACATATTTGATGTGTCCGCGCAATATTCGTGATTATGACACAATAGAATAAATGTGTCCGTTTACGGGAAATAGAAGCATTCATATTTAGCACAAATGTTAATAAAATTATTCACTTGTCGAACGTTATCATAATCATACATAAATTGTCATGTCATTCAACGATTCGAGGATTTGAAAAAGTGAAATTAGATCAAATGCTCACACCAAAATCACGATTTTGCGGTGGCAGCGTCAAATTAATCATGATATCATAAGACAGGTGACATGGGATTTATTTAGAGCAACAACAACAGGTCAGGTTATCAAAATCCGCCACTTACTATCCCGTCAAGTCACGTTTAACGTAATACAACAAATATTCCCTTTCAATTATTCAAGCGCCGCATTACTTATCAGATTTAAATGTTTTTCAAGCAAACAAGCACCAGAGCGGTCTGCTCTGTAATTTAATTTATAAGTGGATTCTAATCTCACTCAGATTTTCAACTAGGTGAAAGAATTTCAAAACTTTCTTTTAGGAGCAATTTTGGGAATTACAGTACTTACACGTTTTTTTCACAATTTTTATTTTTCCCTCAAGGTCGCTGTCGCTGTCGTTGTCGGATTAGGTAGTTAACTCGTAAAAGTCAAGAACAATCGGTTGTTGAGATATTTCGTGTCAAATTATTTAAGATAGTAGCAAACACGTTTTCACCCCATTGCACAACTAATAATTTAATTTGTGACTTCAAGTTGAACTCTCGCTCAATTCATTCACATCTACTTGTGATTTTTAATAAGTGCACTTGGGTTAATACCATAAACCACAACAAAACTACTGAATAATTTGGACTTTTTTAGTACAGGGTCTCAAATGTGTATTTCAGCAGTTTTAGAGCTTAAAAATATGGTATATTTCGCTCTTATTTTTTGAGGTCAGACATTTTGGGGTAAAACCTTCACAAAAGTTGTTCTGGAGGTCTAGGGTCGCATCATATAAGAGAATGCAGCCAAGTCAAACATTTAAGGGCAGAGTGGTATTCTTTCATGAAATAACATTAAATTAATAATTAATAAATTGAATTTCTGAAGTTATCTGAAAAGATACGCCGAAATTGGGTCAGTATCTAACGAAAAAAGAGTAATGCACAATTGAGACCCTCTCATAGTTAAGTTCTAAGTTATTCGTGTACTCGAATGGAATTATATGCGTACAGAATACAGAATGAGCCAATTCCGTCCAACAATGGAGTATTTGGGACGTAAACCTCATACACTGGGCGTGCATTTTCACCATATCTTCTATAAACCGGTCATATTTTGGTGTACCCATATTATGTATAAGTTATTCAAATTTATCCTTCCAAATTCCACCAAATCGTGCAAGACTCACTTAGCAGCAACCATCAACCCTGGAATGTTTGCAGTAGCAGTAGTAGCGAAGCAATGCGTATGCAAGACAATGCATCTGACAGAATAATGGCTTTGCTCTTGCACCATTTTTATTTTATCTTCGCTCGTATTTATTGTTGACATTAAAATTTTAAAATGTCGGGCAAGGCGAAGTATCGTAAGGCTGGCTTGTAATTGCATTAAATTAGATTGAGAATGCAGTACGTAACTTATAAATTTAATGTTACGCTATATTTATGTATTTAGTTGGGTTTGGTGCTCGTCATGGTTGGCTGATTAAATCATAGGGTCCATTCTTAGAAAGAATTAATTACATTACATTTATACAACATTAAATGTTATTACAACATTAATTGCATGGTTTACCTTCGCACCAAATGGTGTGAATAGGATTTTATTTTATGCAATGGCCGCAATGCAAGAATGCGGGCGGGAGGGTGCTTGAGATTAATGAAATAATTATACACGTTTCAGAATTTCCTAATGTTGAGCGAAATGCGAAAAAAATTATAAACTCAGAAATTAGAATAGAGAAATAAAGCTATTTTAATAATAGACTTTTTTTAGCCATGACAGCGTAGTCGTATGGAGATCAAATCTGCTTCGTGTTGGGTCTGGGTTCGCTTCTCCGGGTTGCATATATTTTAATCTAACTTTTCCTATCCATTGAAAGGGTTTTACCTTGCACAAGCAGCGAGATTTATAGCAGGGCTGGCTGATTTCTCCTTTGTAGAAATAAACGATTTGGCATCATTTGACTAAGTATGTGTGATATTCTGTCATCGCAGAATTCAGGATAGATGACAATTCTAGAGTATATATATCCCCATGTTATTTTTTATGTATCGAAGGACTGGCGTTGTTTAAAATCGTGCACCTTGTTTTTAAATGACATGAAATTAGGAGACATAATTGCTCAAATTAAAAAAACCTTAATACCATTCTTAATTACCAATTTGACCATGTCACCCCGGCATGACGTACCTTTCCTGGTATGATCTCTCGATTTTTTTTTACATGCGAAACATACACCATGTACTGAATTTGATGCAATCTTCTGTGCAGTGCAGTGCAGTGCAGTGAGAAATGTTCGTTCATATTCATACATGCATGACATGACTCATGACAGGTTCTACTGCATGGTAATGTAATGTGCTCCATGGTTCCTGTAAAAAAATTAATGTAATAAAGTTCGTGATTTGAGATTTGGAACGGCACGCGTCTCCCGAGACTAAGCCGCCGAGTCACAACAATAGACATCAACAAAGGAATTCATACATACTGGCAGTGGCATGACAGAAATAGCTTAAGGCTCCATTTTGCTTCACTTTTTTAATCTATGGTTTTACCTAATATAGTTACACACAAATTGACTTACAAGGTACAATTTTTACATGTAAAGTTCTTATTACTCAAATTAATTTGACAGCTTCCCTATTAGGTAAGCTCATACTGCCCAAACAATAAAAAAAAAATGAAGGGTGAATTTGAAAATGTCCAGAATTCGGTTCGATTCCTGTAGAAACCTGAAAGTTTTGCCCATACCAGTAATGCTTAGCCGTGGCGTCATTGACCCGCGGAACGTCATTATTAGTGACACGGGAGGAACAGGTCTTACATAAACGTAGTGTCACGAGTTTTGACATAAGAACCCATATTTTTCGGTTAATTTTTGAGTCAATCCGGCATTTACAAGGAAGGCAGTTTCCTCGTTAGTCAGTAATTCGTCAGTAATTTAATGTACACTGGCAAGTGGGAAGTCACAACGTAAATATTATCATAATAATGGAAAGAAAATTAAGAATATATTTCAGTACAAGTGTAAAGGGACTCAAAATTTATGTATTTGTTGGTGGCCTGCTTGTATACAAGAAAACCACGCCCCCTCGCCCGTGACCCTTGAGGGCACATACATAACTAGCATAGCAAAGTGGAATCAGCACCCATATTATTATTTTGGCTACTACTCACTTATTACTTAACCCCTTACGACTACGACTACGACTCAAATCCAATGGAGAAACATTTCCCTTAAGAAATTAACGTAGACAGACGCACATTCTGTTCTTACAAACTGTAAAGTCAGTCTGTGGATCGTACAGGGTCCCACTGATGTTTTGTCAACGCTAGTTAGGGCTCTTGTAGTCGAAGCAGCAAGTTTTACTGATTAATTTCCCCCATAGAGCACCGCAAAAACCTTATGGTAAAAATTCAGTTGGATTTGGTCGTATTTTTGATGTGTTGTAGCCTTGACCTCCTGAACAACTTTTGTGAAGGTCGTACCCCGAAAAGTATCACCGTCGATCGCTGGAAATACATAGAACGACTGGGATTTGTGACGTCATAGGAATCTCTGACGCATTCATGACGTTTCAAAATGTATTGCACCCATTTATACGAGACGTTTGGCTTCTTTGGGGTAAGACCTTCGCAAAAGTTGCTCAGAGTGTCAATAACTATAATAAATCAAAAACCCGGCTAAATCGAACCGACTATTTCTTTTTCTCGTAAGGGATGTACCATATTATTTGTGTAGTGGGACCCTGTGCGAATACCTTTGTATCTCTAAGCATTATTTTTCTTGATTTCGCATCCGTTTACGTTTGGTTTATATTTCTTTGAACGACCAGAAACTAAAAGTTTTGCTTTTGCTCCATTAAAAGTCCCTCCACGTTAACTTTACGTTAAGATTTGGAGAAGGGAGGGGTCCGATATAAAAGCCAAAAGTGAATAAGAATTTTGGTCATTGTTTCTCCGTGAATCTGTCGCGTTAGATCATATCAGATTCGTGGACCATTGCGTAGCGTTCCGTTCAGTTTCGTTTGTTTTCAGGTGACAGTGACAGTTCTTTGATTTGAGAAAATGGTAAGATTTATTGTGCAACAAAAAATTGCAATTGCTGCAGTGAATTCAATTGTTTAGGATAGGACAGATTTTTGTGACACAATAATAATATAAATCACAAATTGGAAAACGCTCTGCTCCGCCTTGGCTTACTGCACTGGCGGAAATTATTGGCTTATTTCCGTGAAAATTGCTTTTTAAGTGTGAAAAGTTGAATTGAGTTGATTGTGTTATTGTTGGTATTTATAGATGTCACTCTGGGCTGTGTCAATCCTTGTCGCGGCCTTTGGTGTCATTTCGACGCTCGCAAGGCCAGAAGGATATGGCGAACTTGAACCTCACCATGGACATGGCTACAACGCTGTCCCAGTCGTCAAAAAAGTTGTCGACTATTATGTAAGTATCAGATTCTTTGAATTACCAGTATTATTTTAATTAGCACCGTATTTAAAAAAAATAACCTATAGTTTAAACTGAGATTTTGAAAAATATGGGTCAAAATCTTTGGATAACGTTCTGAGCGTTTGCAATAATCAAATGAAATTACGTACACACGATAGATGGCGACCTGAAATATTACCACGTTTTTTCAAGATTCTTTCAAAAAATCTATGAAAGTCAAAATTTATGCGTCATTCATACAATTTTATTACACAGTACCTATATTCCAGTACAAGCTTGCCCAGCACAACATAGTCAGAACACAAAATGAATAGAAATAATTCCAGGCAACTGGCTCATTGCCTGGGCAGTTTGCTAATTGACTAAATTCCTCTATAGAAAGCATTTGTGGCATTTTCTCACTCAGCAACGTTTTATTCAGATTTTCTGACCAATCATGCTGAAATAGATGTCCGAATCACGCATTTTTCAGTCGTGTATAAGTTGTGATGCCCATTTATGTAATTTCTGGCGAAAAATTTCAGAATATACGACTTTCTTACGAAATATGCTAATTTTGAGCTTAAAAAAATGATTTTTAAGAATTATTTATACTTTCTTTCCAGTCAAAACCTCAGTACGCCTTTGGTTATGAAGTAGAAGATTATTATCAACAATTATCTCATGGACGATGGGAGATTCGTGATGGAGATGTAACGCAAGGACAATACCGAGTACTTCTTCCCGACGGTCGAATTCAAGTAAGTCAAGTCTACATTACCTACGCATTTTTTACCCGAATTTTTAGATAATGTTAGACAACGTCTCACCTGTGCTCCACGCACTAGTGCGTGAAGAGGATGATATCCGTGAAATCTGGAAACAAATGGACGCTTTGTTCACTTTTGGATAAAATTGCATTTTTTTTCCTTACCAAAAGAGTGCGTGCATACAAACCATAGTTTATAACATTTTTTTTACGGTACGTACATCAAATTACGCAATTCAATGCACTCGAATTACTTGCAGTGAGATCAAAAGTCATGTCTTGTTTTGTCTCCCTAAAAAAACAATAGAATGGAACTAAAATGCGTGCGATTGCATTAAATTGCAATGCAATTGCAATGTGTTTTGTTCGGTGATATAATTCGGGTAAAAAAATATTAAGTCTTGTTATCTCAATTCTGAATGAAATGTGTGCATTTGCATGGGCTTATGAAAAGTGCCAGTGGATATAGAAAAAGTGGTTTTTCGGGCTTTCCTTTCTTCACACAAGAAAAAAGTATAAAATGATGAATGCTCGTGTTATTACTCTGATTTCTTCAACTTCTTAGCATTTTTTGTCCAAACTTTTGAGATGAACTTCCTGTAATCATGAGCTGATGACCATAAGTAGGCATTGAAAAACTATAATACATAATGCATCTCCATCGGAAGTGCACTACTTCAATTTTTTCTTTACAAACCCATCAAAATTCTTATATTTTTTCAATTTAAGAGCAAATTTTTTACCAAACTTAATTCGTATAAATTATTTAACTCCAAATTATTCAATGAAACTCGACAGGACCAATTCTCGCTAAGTCGACTGTGTGATTTAACGTTAAATTGCTCCTGGTCTTTGGCGGTGCCTTATCAGCGAAGTGGGTTTGTAAGAACAGCGTCAAGTGTGTCCGGAGTGTAAGACAATCAATATGCACACCAATTTCTGTCCAGGTGCATTTCTGAGAATTAAGAACAAACAAAGCATAGAATGTATTGTCTCAGCTTATTTAGCCCGTGAATTTAGTCGCTGTTAGGGCTTATAGAATCCTCACCCTCCGTCTGTCTGTATGTATGTCTGTCTGTCTGTAACGCTTTCCTCTCTGCTGCTGTCACTTCACACTATACGAAGAGTAGTCGCCCTCACGTAGCACGTTTGAATAAATACGACAGTATTCACCTAAGAATAGCCCAAATCATCACATCTACATATTTCTTATATGTTTAGAGTTTTACTCGTGATTTTTAATTACGTACGAAAGATTTAATTGCATAATAATGATAATTTGATGCCCTCTGAATCATTCATTGAATGGATACATAGACCACCGGGGTTCTTGACATCACTTTTTGTCTCCCATAAAGAACTTATGGTGTTGTACAATTATGTAGTTATGATTTTTATTGCACTCGTTAATTTTCTTTTGTAAACTCCTTCTTTACTAATTGCTCCAAGTCGAAGGAGTAATGGACTGCGTGTCGGGTTTTGTTTTTTCCCAAAGTAAATAATGCCCAAATAAAAACAGTGGTTCCCTTATACGGAAGTAAACAAAAACTGCTCAGAGCACATCCTTATGCTCATGAATGAAAATTCTAACACTAACAAGCAAAAACTAGCTGATGGCTAATACTCACGGTGCGTTGCGTTGACAAGGAATTCTTTTCACACGTAAAGTCAATTTAGATTCAGGTTTACCGTGTGAAATAAAAAAAATAAAACATTTTTGATATAAAAAATAGAATCATACAAAAACTAGCAAGAGGTGACCTGATAATATGAGGGCTGTCCCAAAATTTGTACGAACGACATTCCTGAAACTCCAAACTCAAACTCAATTTCTCTCGAATCTGGAAACCTGCTGTGACCAAGGCACTCGAAATAATTAATTTTGAACGTTTACATGTGAAATGGTCCCTTGTGAGTGTGAGAAGAAATATTAGTCTCATAACATTGTACCTTTGCCCCTTTTTCTTTTATAAAATTTTGAATGCAAACTGCATCGTTGAATTTTTCATTCATTCACTAGCTCATTCTTTCACGGTTGAACAATACAATCCCTTGTCTTTTTTTCCTTTAATCGTGTTGTTTGTGGAGTCAAGAAAAGAATGAGAAAAATGTACGAGTTGGTTATTAATTTGACAAATGATTAAAAAATTGTGACACTCTCTGACACAATCTTGTACGCAATTGCAACTTACATAATTCCACGCAAACACGCGAACAGCATTTTAGATTAGACTGGATTAGTAAAAGTGTAATAACAAATTAAATTAATCCAAATAGAATTCATTCTGTGTGGTAATGTCAAATTCATCGCTTTCACTCATCTATGAGTGTTAACTAACTACTTTTGAATCCGCAATCCTCAGCATGTATGAAGGCATTCCAAAATTAATCAAAACTTTTGTTTTCATTGTTATCGCAGATCGTTTCTTATATTGCGGACAAGGGGGGCTACCGTCCAACTGTACAATATATTGGAAAAGGTGAGATCTCAACAATTAATTATTATGATACGAACACCATTACACCACGACATCTCATTAGATTAGGTTTACAGTTGACAATTTCTTTACAAATAGTGTGTGGTCGAGAAAGTGCAAGAGCAACTGGGGTTTTAATATAAATTGATTTCACTGCTTATGGAATAAAATTATTTTAGTCCTCAGATTTAAGAGCACTCTTAAAAAAGTTAGTGTTTTTTTAATTCGTTTGTATTTCTTCGAGAAAATAATATATGGGTATACGTTTTCAAAGTTTTTACGCGCCGTTTTGCACTAAAGCGCTCGTCAGTATCGTTGCCGGCATCAAATTTTGAAACGGGGTTGCTCGATTAATCCCAATTGTGGATTTTATCTACAAAATGCGCATCTCACCTTCTACCAGGCTCCCAATGATTGGGTTGGGGACGGGAGTTATGCACCACCCTGTAGCCAAATCACTATTATTATTAATTGAACTCGCAAAATGCATACTAATTGTTTTTTTTTCCTTTATTTAGGTGTTCACCCGCCACCACCCCCACCATATGCTCACGTCAAACCTCGGAAGCATCTTCATGTCGAGCCAGAAATAATTCCACACAACGACCTGGGTCACGGAGGTCATATTCCACTCTCAGGCCCAGGACCTACGGCTCCATTTATTCCACTCTTAACCGAACCAAAACCAATTGTACCTGTGGTACCAATCGGACCTCTGAAGTTGGACGTGAACCCACAGGCCCTAGGTCCAATTGGACCTAGTGGATATGGACACGGTCATGGTCACGGTTATGGCGGATTTGATCAAGGATATCCTGGAACTGGTTACGGATATGGTCACGGATACGGTCATGGTTATGGAGGTCATGGCTACGCCGCTGAACCCTTAGCTTTTGGACCCAGCAATCAAAAGTCTGTTAAAGTCGCACCGAATGGCAGAATTGCAAAGAAACGTGCACTTTTGTACGACAGAACACTGTTCAGAAGAGATTTGAAGAAACCGAAGAGTATTCCGAGAAAATGAGAAAATATTTGGAATTGTTAGAAAATTCTTGCCGTCCAATTCCTGATCCATAATTCCATTCCAGTATTGCCATTATCACTCACAAATTTTTTAGTAATCTTGATTTGACTGATTGTATTGCGTAATTGCGCGTTGCGGGCTCTTAATTTATGGTTTGGGTTGACCTTCTGATGACCTCTGGTGGATGATGTTCAAATTACGACCCGGCTGGGTGTGGGTTTCGCAGACTTGTGTAAATATTTCGTATTTCGTATGACTTTTTTGTAGAAAATCATTACAAATAATAAAAATTGGTTAAAAAATGGCTTCAATCTCCGGTTGGTCCGATAATTTCGCAGACATTCGATTTACTTCTTTATTATTTCATTCAAAATACGTTAAAAATTAAAAAAAATGCTTAGCATTATAGTATTAAGTATTATTTGAGCATATTTCCCAAAGATCACAAATTCTTCATTTAAAAAAAATCGTAGCGTTAATAATAAAATTCATTTGCGAACCAACTTCCTTCCCGGTTTCGTATGATGAGACGACGCAATTCATCCCAGAAGAATATCAGCAATGAGAATGGTATGGCTGGGATAATCCAACTCAACCTATGTCAACAAACAAACAAAATATACAATTTGTTTACTTTTATGTCTGTGAGTAATTATTTACATATTATGAATAATATACAGGGCGTCCCAGAGGAAGCGGACCATTGTTTGGTTATATTTTGGTGTAGTCACATGAAATTATGTTGCGGTGAGGTTGGAATTATTGATAACTTCTAAGAATTTATATTATCAACGTAAACCACATACTAATTTTATTAACTTAAACCGGACATTCATTTTATGGATAAGTCCCATTGTCTCACTGATTTTTATTTTGATGGTTTACGTGGATAAAATAAATTCTCCGAATTTACGAATAATTCCAATGACGGTAACAAAATTTCTTGTAACTACGACAAAATATAATCAAACAATGGTGAACTTTCTCTGGTACACCCTGTACGGAAAGTATCCGTATAGGATCGGAAAACCTTAAAAAATGACACACAAATCCCGCCATTTGTGAATTACTTTTAGCACTTCAATGTACAAAAATACACTTTATGATTTCCGGGGCTATTAAGTCGGAATAGATTGACATTTGACCTCAAACCTGATTTGTTTTCCGGCTTGCGACATATTTTATAAATATAATATCTTACTTGGGTGGAATCATATGTAAGGCACTCTCCATTCCAGGTGTGTAGCAAAGAAAACATGCCAAGGCTGTCTCAAAGACCAAGGACCAATTGAGTACCCAATTACTGCACAATAAAATAAAATTAACTGTATTAAATTAACAATACCAATTCACACCACACTTCACGACCGCAAAGCATTGTTACTTACCGCATGCCTTTCTTGAAGACGGAAACGCGACGAGCTTTACAAATGATCAAATTAGCCCATTGACAAATGACGATTGAAACAAAAAATGCCGTAGAACATGCCGCCTCAAGTCTTTTTCTTTGAGTGAATGGCTACAATATTTAAATAACAAAGAAATATTAAGATAACCAACATACTGTCTTATCAGATATTGAAATTCATCAGATTTGATCATTCTCACCCATTCTTGGCCAAAAGAGTCGTGGAGATCATTAATGGCCGGAGAGTCCCAAGTTGAACGTAGACCGAGCAATCGGTCCGGGAGAAACCCATTTTCCGCCATTACAACAAAATAAGTCAACATTCCGGCAGCAGCCTCGATTAACCCAATTTGTCCGTATGCGTAACAAATTAACCTTCATAATCAGTTTAATTAGCAACAAGAATTATTTAAAATTTGCAAATTAGTATAAAATTTCCTTACTTCGCAGTCACGAGTTTGTCCTTAGACGGATTCCTTGGCTTTCGGGTCATCAAGTCAGACTCGGGGTATTCATAACCTGAATAATTATAAAACTTTATTGTTTTTAGACAGTACGAGCTTACCTAGTAGGAATGTTGTCAAATTATGTTGTCTCACCTAGTGAAACGGCTGGAAGGACATCTGTTCCTAAATCAATGCACAAAATCCCCATAGTTCCAAGTGGTAATGGAATTTCGGCCAAGAATAGCAAAATGAATGGCATGAG
>JAQGCA010000248.1:0-34345 GCA_034698945.1 Protaphorura quadriocellata
GATTTGGCTCGTAAAACTATCGCTTTCGAAATATCAGCCTCCGACCACCAAGTTTGTTTGTGGCTTTTTAAAAGCATCCTTTTTTGACCAGGGGAGAAGCACTTTGACAATGCAGAATCCTGTTCCTTCAATCTGTTTTGAAGTTTACTAATTTTAGATTTATAGAAAGCAATTGTCACTTCGAGTCGTCCTCCAGCCGCCGCTCTTATCTTCCGTGTCACCCTCTTTGCATTCTGACGGTACGCCCGTTCTTTGATTCGGCGGTTTTGTTGTCTTTTCAATTCAGACCTCAGCACTTTCACAATAGTCGACACATTTTGAGGATCTGATATGCCAGACGCAGCTTTCCTGTGAGAAAGGTTAGAAATTATAATTATTTGCCATTACTACGGAATAATTATAATTGCAGTAACTATACACTCACGTATTCACATCATCATCTTTTTGCAGTTTTGTCACTGTAATTGGGTTATCGATTTTGCCCTTAGTTATATGTACACTGCAATAGAAATTTATACAAATATAATTCTACTTGCGAATAGTAAATCAAGACAATATTTATTTTACTTACACAATCTCAATGTTTGCGCCTAAAATATTTGCATGATATTCCTCTGACTTCTTGTACATTGATTTGTAAATGTCTACCCGATGAGCGACTGGAGCTGAAATTATTCATATGACAGTATAATATTAAAATTGAGGTCCAGCAATTGGAAATGAACTTACACTAATACAGATAACTCCTTATCTGGCAAGTTTATTGATGGAATAGCACCATAAACAAGAGTTTTTCGGGACAATGGTTCAACAAACTCTTCATCACTAAAATGTTCCGAACAGATTCTGCTTTCAGGTGTGAATTCTTCAATTTGTCCATTTCCTTTCCAAATTAACTCTGTTGCGTCCGACGGGAAGCGAAAGTAGGACACATTCGGGTTATTTTTGTCAGTGTTTCGGCACAGTTTCACAGAGCAGGACGGCATGGTCGATAATTTTACAGTGTTTTAAGTCAAGTTGGAATTAAAATTGTAGACAATGAGAATGAGGAGGAGAACGCGACCAAATCTCGCTTGTTCAAGTGCAGGTGATTGAGCAGTCGTCATTTTTAAATTTTACGAGCGGGAAAATGTACCTGTTTCTCACAAGTACATAAATTCAAAGAGTGAGTAAAAAATATTTGACGTTCCAAAATTTCGGGTTTGTTGAGTGGGTGACTGTTGTTTGTCAGTAGATTCATCAACAATTACAACATGGACTGGCATTGCCCATCTGATTACATTGGGCTCAAAACAGTGATTTGCGACCAGGGATTGTTTTTTTAGTTTGTTGACACGAATTGAGACCTCTTGATAACTGAAATCACCTTGTTTACTCTCTTTGGATTTAGTCTTCCAGCACAGCAAACTATGTTATGCACAACCAATATGTTGACATACCTTGGTAAGAGTACATAGTTTACAAGCATACCACGAACCTTCTGCACGACATAAATACAAGTCCAGGTCACATTGGTCAAAGAAAGCCAGGTGCAAGCATACATAAGGTATGATAGTGTGTGTGACGTACTTGCATAGTATACATATGTTTCCGTTTAAGGAAAATGACAAGGTTTCCATCCAGGAAAAGGACTTGAGTATTAGTTCCCTTCCACTTACGCCAAAAACAACGTGACCTGACTCACAAATACAGTAGAAATGCAAGCGAAAACTGTATGGAGAAAGTACACGGAGAAAGTCCGTGACTTTCTCCATGTACTTTCTCCTAAGTCTTCAAGCCACGGAGTTTCTGCCTGTCTATCTCCTCAGACTCCTGCCTGTTTCTCTTCAGACAGATCTGGAAGGATTTTGGACAGGGCCGCGAGGAAGACTGGAGGTTGAGAGCTGGAGCATTTCGTCCATGCCTTCTCCGTGAGTTACATGTGAGATGATGAGTTTGCCTGCCATGCCTGCATGTGGGTTTTATGGTCATCCCATTTGATTTCCACAAAGTGAAACTCTATAAGGTTCTGAATACAGAATATACTATATATACATAGGATGAATGTACATAGGAGAAAAGCAAGGAAAGGGACATTCTCTACGTTTTCTGGAGGAGTATAATCTCCATAAAAGCTTGGATCTTAGACTATATGCGTATGCGTGTAGGTGGGTAAAGACAAAGACGCTGGGCTGCTGAGTGATGATCTTCACCATCTCCTTTTCCAACACCAGAGATAAATATTCTTGACAAATTTCTACCACCGGGTTCTGCATAACTTAAAGCGTCTGCCAGAGAAGTGAACCATCTCTCTGTACTGGTACTAGGTATTCCAATCCATCCGTTAGAATGGTAGAATCATTCTCAAATCTAAATTCCCAGCATCACTACCACCACTACTACCACATCTGCATATTCCTATCCCTCATCCTTTCCAAAAGGGAAAGAAAGTTTATTTGAGAAAGACTTCTCTCCATTTATCTCTGTGTCGTCTCAACTTTGTTCTGTCTGTCTCTCTGAGTTCAAATTCTGGTCGAGGATGTGGTGAATATTACTATACAGTTTTCATGTACGCCCTGAAACAGGTGAATGATAGTGATAACATTTATATCTGTCGGTTCAAATGGACGCTGGTCAAGCGGGTTCAGTCGGAACTGAAATATCAAATAGAACACAATACATAGTGTACGTATTCCTAAATTGTCCTATGAAAACTCACTTGGCTTAGGTCTTGTACGGTTTCCTTTTAACGTCCTACTCACTTTCGTATGTACTTTCAACAAATTCAGGTTCGTTTGCGTATTCGTCAAGGTATGGCTTGAGACCAAAACTTTTAAAAGGCAACCATGTCTTCCAGGGTGATTGAACTCCCTACAGCGAACCGCTAATAAATTTGTACCTCTGTGCTACTTCGGTCGAAAAGTCGTCTAGCAATTATAACTACTTCTAAGAAATCAATCCAGGCTTAAAAGAATTGAAGTTTTAGATTTTCAGCCTGATTAGAATAAAACGCGGAGAATCGTTTTCTCATATCTCAGACTTCACTGCATTTCGCAGTGGAAATACGCCGCGAAATAAAGTGGCCTGCTCAAAGTATATACATTGTTTCAAAAAGTATGAGTGCGCAGTGTCCTTTTATTGAAGATGGTCCATTACATCAGGTCAAACCAATTTGTACGGTTGATTCGACAACATTTCTCATCTCATTATAATGTGTACCGTTGCATTTGTAACAAACCCGGAGGACGACGGCTAGACAGACAGACTCATTACTATAAAAATAGTCTAAACAAAACACATTTTTTCTCTCTGAATTGCACACTAACTCGTTCGTTCATCTGTTTTATGACTTTCTTTTTTCTTTGAAATTCTTTTGGTAAGTTTTTTTGGTCCGACCCGGGTCGGTGGACAACCCCGAAAGTTTTCTTTGAACATATTAAGTCCCTTGAAGAACTCAGAGAATTGTCCATGTCCGTGATCGTGTCCCACATGTCATTTCAAGCGTATACTGGACGGACGGACAGTCGGGTGTTTATATTCCTTCTATTTGTATGTAGTAGTAACGTGGTACTCTCTTCAACTCTGTCTTTGCTTTCCACATGTGTATTGTTTCACACACTAAAGGTAAAAGCTATCATAGTGGTCCCGGATTCCGGTAAGTTCAGTTCGTACTAGACCATGTATTTGAGTTGGACCAATTCGTTCATATGTCGTAGGTAATAAATTAAACCAGGTAAGTGATGAAACCCGTATTGTATATTATTGGACAAATTGTAAAAATGTTCGTGAATGTAAATTGCAATGTCTGTATGGATTACGGCCGAATTGGACAATAAACACCTATTGATTGATTATTGGACATAATATGACGGTTAATCTCTAACACGTAAAAACGACGACGTAAAGATAAAAAGCCAGGCCTGTACTTAGTCCGGTAAGGGCAGAAGGCACAGCCTTTTACTCAATTCTCTTTAAGGGTGTATGGAGAAAGCTGAAGAATGACTCGGCTTCTAATAACATCCACCACGTAAATTCGATATCAGGTTCCTAGATTGAAATTCACGACATCCGTATGTTTTTCCTAGTTTATGGACTACAGCTATCTATTTCGACAAGGTCACCATAATAGTCAGAATAACCTGTAGCAAAGATAAATATAAAGGCAAAGAGCTTAGTATGTCCGCACGATGGATTGACGTCCAACGCAGCCAAGCAGTACAGACGAGCTGTACGTGTGCACCTCGCTACAAGACAAAATTATAAAGTTAGTACGAACCAAGTGGTAATTCCATTCCTTGACTGATCCGTTACCCGATTTGACTTTTTGCCTACGACATACCACTAATGCAACATCCTAACTTCTCCAGGAAAGAAAAACTCTGGTAAAAAAGTAGCAGTACATAGTAGACGACAGAAGTCTTATCGAGCCGAAAGAGAAAAGACCAAGTGTTTTCTTTTGTTCTTCACCAATTTCCTAAAAGGGGAAAGCATATTCATACCATCTAAGCCTTCGTTCTGTGAGCCTATAGCGATCATGAGACGAACTCAACAAAAACCTCACGTGTGTTGAGAAAAAAACGTTGAATGAAAGGATGACTGACGGAATTGTGTTCTGGCCTGCTTTTCAACAAGATTCGATTGTGTGCATGAACTTCTTGAGGAATATTCAACCTTGGTCCATCTATCAGAACTAGATCACGAGTTAAATTGGCGATGTACCTTCCGATTGCCCCCTTTACGTTATTGGAAGGCAACCAATTTACGTGCTTGTATTAAATTATTTTAAATTGAATTCTCAAGTGTTCATGAGTACCCATACCTTGCCCAGCCATCTTGAAGAGAAAGCATTCGGGGAAATATAAGTTCTAAAAAACTCCGTGCCGTCCTTAAAAAAAGACTGAAAACCTGTCAGCCTATTTCCTTTTTATTCAACTTAAGAGAATTCTGTACAAAGGAGAAATTACAGTGAAAGCAAGCGAGTGCACACAGTTGATGTTCTAAGAACAATAAAATCTACAAACTTCTATTAAAACCTCAAATTATATCACTTAATTCAAATCGGATACGAGGTCAAGGTCAAATACAGTATCTTCTCTCATACCCTCGATTACAAACCCAAGCAGGTTTCGTTTAAAAACTCAATTTGCCCATTCTGAAAAATGATGCTGAAATTTTAGGCGACCGGTATCCCTCAGGGTTGTAACCGCATTGCCTATCTACATTAACGGTGTAATGAGATTCCAGGATGCACGTGTTTTGCTTAGCATAGTTGAGTAGTGGTTCCACAGGTGCTCACCGAAATTTTGGTCTAGTGGTTTTCCTACGCAATATTTACCTTATTTGAACGGAATAACAGAGGCAAGAGAGGAGAAAGACAAACAGATTGGGAGGACGGGTTCTACATAACTATGGACTCTTCAACTCTCCCCAGGCTATTCCATGAAAACTTCTTCTTCATGGACATCCCATTCTTGTATTCTGAAATTGTGACTAAAGTAGTCGATTTATAGGCAGTCCCTTTACGGTCAGTCATGCATAGATTATACAAGATCGTTTCTGAATTTGTTGAAGAGTGGAATCAATAAAGCCAATAGACAATACACCTTTCTACTCTTTCAGATTCTATTAAGTGACGCGACGGGTTGACTCGCAAACTTTAAAATTACAGGTTGATTCTCAAAGATATGAAATATCCCACTGTAGTGGCGTGGTTTTGCTTGCCTCTGCTGTCGAAATGTGTCCTATTGGAAATCTCTGTCAATGTTTCGTTGGTACCAATTTGCAGTGCCTTTGCGGTTTGATGAGCATTTTAGAACGGCTTTTCATTGAGTTTTTATTTGCCATTGTATCATTAGTATCATCCACCATGCATTTTACCGACACACACACATACAGAACTACAACATGGCCTGTTGTGCTTTGCCGCGTGCCTTCAAACTTTTACTCAAGTTACACTAATTTTGCTGAATTTCGTATTATGGAGAGTAGAATTTGTAATAGCATTATAGATTTATTGGGAAGGCTATAAAATTGCCAACTTCTTGGGCTGCTTGCAGAATCTTTATTTAGAGAAGACAGAAGATTATTAATATTTCACCTCAGTTAATCTTCTTACAGTAAGGGTATCCTCAGGAAGAGTAGACAAGGTGATTTCCTTTTCCGGGAGGTCTCACTGCTGTCTCCCGTAACAACCAAATCAAATTGAATAAAATTACGGACTGCATTTCCCATCTGATTACATTGGGCTCAAAACAGTGATTTGCGACCAGGGATTGTTTTTTTAGTTTGTTGACACGAATTGAGACCTCTTGAAAACTGAAATCACCTTGTTTACTCTCTTTGGGTATCCTAATCAACAAACTGGATGGATATTTGTTTGTAATTTTGTCGGTTCAGTACTTCAACTCACCTTATACCCTCCGGATTGGTTGTTAACCTTTTGAAATTCCTTGTGCTGACTCCCAGTGATGCAGGGTTCTACGTACGCCACTTTAAATAAATGGCCGAACCTTAAGGGTTACAAAGTAATAATATAAAATTCGAGTGCGCAATTTTCCTGATCTAAAGCTCTCCGCATTCAACAATCAATTCTAAATAAAGAATATGTACATATGTCTCATTTTTTCTTTTAATTACAATCTCCAGCCTCAGCTCTAGGGTGTCGGGTTGGGTAAATACTTACGAACAGCCCTGTGTCACGAAGTATCGGAAATTGTCTAACCAAGTCTATAGAACCCAATTCCTCACGATCAGCGTTAGCATTGGTTCCAAAAGGGGCAGAGCAGTGCAGCGGATACATTTTCTCATACTGCGTAGAGAAGATATGTAAGATTGAGAATAACCACGAACAAACGATCCAAAACGAACGACCGACTCTCACGTTCACTCATATTTCATATCCTATCAACAGCCACATTCGCTCACAACGAAACGCTTCAAATCACATTTTGAGCATATATTATTACGAGTGTGCTGTGTGGAGTGTACGTGACCAAGACCACAACTTTCTCCAAAAGTATGTGCTCATGAATTGACTTGCCTCCAATATAACAAGTCAAGTCAAAGACGAAAGTAAAGATCACATTCAAAATCGGAACCTCGAGGTTTAATCTAGCTGCCAAATAATGCACTTTTGGTAGTCCCCAGCAGCTGAATAGTGAATAATATTCAAATGGTCAGCTTAAAGGCGCTTCTAGTGCGCACTAGGATAACTCAAGACACCTTAGCTACAAGTTATCCCACTGTATATTTCTTTGTATACATGCATATTGACCATTCCGTCGGATTTACAAGTTACATTTTAGTTTATAATTGACAGAGATTGTGCAGACAGCATCGCGCGAGTATTTTAACTTCTTTGCGTTCATTAATTAAATATTTGTTGAGCGGTATTTTGCAACTGTATTCACCAAATTAAATTTTCATGGAAATGCTTAGGGAAGTGCACTTTCGGCAGAAATAACGTCAATTGTTCTGTCGACCGGCATTATAACGTTCATTAGATGATGTGTTGAATGACGCAGGTCAAATACCAGACCATTCTCTTATTTGATTAAAGGGAAACTGAAGTTGTTCCGAATTTTGGATAAGATAACTACTGACGGTTGGTTACAAATTTTGTGACTTATTTGATGAAGTTGTAAAGTTGCGAAGAATATAACTTTTTTATTCAAGCCATAAAACTGGCATCCAAACAAGTAAGGCGTGAGTAATTAGGTGACTTCGATAAGGTGGAAAATCTGAGTGTTCAGTATTCGTTGACTGTGTGGTTTACAACTGGAATTGGAAAGGAAATCCGGCCAAATAAAGCGTGCACTACGTGCTACGTGTACTGCAAACGCTTTACACTTTAAACGTTTTCAGTCACCGTTGTTCCCTTGTCAAGATCGTTAACCTCCGGTCCAATTTCAGAGTCGCAATTAGTCAGTCATATATATGTCACCCTCCCTCCCTGTGGAATTGGGACAGTAGGGGAGTTGACAGGGAATTCCAATTTCATTAGAAATAAATTGAAAGGAACACAGTAATTAAGGTTTCCTCTAGATGCTGGCCCCCATCGTCCTATTTCTACACCGATGATCTCCTGAAAAAGCAGGAGCTGGAGTTAGCTTGCTTCTTAAGCAAGCACGGGTCAGTTAACACTCATTGATTAATGAGGATATTAGCATGTTCTCATTAATATTACGGAAAAGAAAAGCCGTCCCTGGGGAAATGAAAGCCAGTCTTACGGTAGAAAAGGAAAGTTCTTCTTTTTGAATCCATTGAAAGGTTGGAGAACGCAAGATCCCTTTCTCTCACTAAGGAACATTTACATCTTTCTAAATAAGCTACTTATGTTACGGATAATTTAAAAATTGTGCTAAATTAATACCATTGCCAATATTATTAGCGTAAATATTACGTATACTTACCGTATTCTATACGGTGGGTCTTACCTATAAATCAATGCTGGTAGGCCACCCAACATGTATATTTTCGAAAAAGGGCTCCCATACGTGGGTTACATTTCCACCCTAATTACTCCCAAGTCATAGTTACTCTATTAGAGAAGCCGCGGTTCCATAACCACGGTTTGAGATGACATCAAGTAATAGAAAAAACTCTAGTATTTATCTGGTATTTAAGTATTTATTCATAATTGTTGGATTATAGAGAATGTCCGTAACACATGGATTATATATCTTATACTCAACTCAAATATGTTGATTCTATGATGAGCCAAGTCAAGCAAATATTACACGAGCTTTAGAGGTTGACTCGGCTAAGACTTCTCCTGTTCCCCAGGGATAAAGAAAATCAAGAACTTCATAATGAGTGTAAAGTGTTGGAAAAGGGACGAGCGTCTCAGTGGGAGCCTTTGCTCAAGAGTCGCATAATTAACCAGAAGCACACAAAAAGTAATCAGACGCGTCTCCGACTCGTTATTTCCTTGTATGTATGTGCACGACGGCAACGAACGCTGAATGGGTTGAATAGCAGGTAACCGAACCAGCTGGATTACATTTAAAATGTGGAAAGAGAAAATTTAATTCTGCCAGCGCGATGGCTATGTTGAATGCCATGGTTTATGAAAGAGTTGTCCTTTGTATTCTTAATGATCAATTTACCAAGTGTTTCGTGTCCCAACGATTTGCGAACAATCCAGTGTCACCGTCAAAGTGGTGGACTCAGAGCAAGACTATGGTATCTATATTTCACGCACTAATTACTGTCACTTTTAACACCGACGTGCACGGTGATACGTCTTTGGATATTTTCCATGGCTAATCGAACAGCGTTGTATTTGCGTTTAGCTCGGAGAAAATTGCAGTGGGGAAAAACATGTTTAAAGCATCATGTCTGCCCGGGTGATCAAATCGTCACCTTAGCGGGGTTAGAGATACCACTACGTTGGCGTAAAAATTGAATTTAATGTCAAGATTGCAGTACAACTTAACTTTTGAAATTGCGAAGTGCAAATTTTTGAGTTAGGAAATGCAGAAGTAACGAAGTTCAAATTCTGATGGGCTTTATACTCTTTAGTCAGTCTTGGGTGATGAGTGAATGAGAAATCCTTTGTTCTCGAGGGCACATTAAATTTTGCAAGTGATCATTAAGTGATAATGTTAACGGTAATGACTCCGTTGGACATAATAAAACATTTCCTTGTCTCCTTATATCTTATCCCGACACGATAATTACGCCCAATTCTATTTCAAAATGGGAGGATAGACTACTTTCAATTCATTTGTGTCTGTTTTGAATTCTTGTTGTAAAGTTATAAAATTACCAAACCAAAGGAGCATCTTCAAGCTGTATTTCCTTCAGGCTGTCTCAGAAAGTAGGAAGAATTACGCACTATAGGAGAATATATCTTTTTGACTTTTTGTATTAAATAAATCAATGAGGTCACGGCTCTTGTAACATGATGGTACATGCAGCCCTTATCACTTCCCTACAATGAAGGCTTGGTCCATCAGCAGCGAAATTGTAGTGGTTGGAAAGATTTTTATTACCTGGAGTTTTCACCGCTGTTGTCACCGTCTCTAGGCCAAATGGACGGCAAATCCAATATGGCTTGCAGTTAAGCTCGGATATTACTCCATGCAATAATTGGGAGGAATTTGAGACGATCTCGACTACCTTTGGATGGTTTTGGATGGGATTGAGATGATCGGAAATTGCAGTAGAGGGTGGACAAAGGGCAAAGTTTCCCGTAGTAGTCATCTCCATATTTGGAAAGATCTCCGTGCTCGATGGTCGTAATGAAAGCTCGATTGAAGGAGGTGTTTGATAAAAAGAGTGTCGACATAAGAGGAGTTGTCTGTACGTTAAATTTCAATTCATGATTCATAAAGAGTGGAAAGGAAATCTTTTGGTCAAAACATAAAAGTATTGGTGATGATGAGCGGAAAACATCAACGGGCAATGGCCTGACTGCCCCTTCTGACCGAAAATTGTCCCATTGGACCCTGGACAGAATCGGACGCGGTCAGTGGAAGGTTTGCTTTGGTTCCCGTAAAAACAGTTGAGTTTTAGGTATGTATGTGTGTGGAAGACATTGATGGAGAGAAAGCAGATGGGGAGAAAGGCGGAGGGAGGACACAAATCCTCCCGGCCTTCCTTTCCTCCTTCCTTTTCTACCAATTTTTGGCCAAGCACTCGCAGAAAGGACGAAGGAAAAGGACGAGGACTAGGACTTTGGAATTAGCAACCTCAATTCAGCACGGCTCTAGGATTTTGGGTTCAGTTTCACCGGAGCATTCACTTGGAGAAAGTCAGTCCTCGTAACTCTTCACATCAAAACATTTTCCCACACACGCACGCCCTATGAATCAGTTTAATTTCTTGCTAGACCTGAGCCAAAAACACATTCACCAAATTATACAACATTACCCAAAGTAATAAGCACATACATTCATTCCAGACACCATATGACGCTCCATTCCTAAAGATTACCTACTAGGGCTTGGGTTCCAAAATCGTGTGAAATCTGTTGTTGTGATTATTAAGTTAACCCGCAGGGGGCCAAATGCATACTTAATTATACTATCTTGTGCCCCACTTATTCACACAACATTACACATACACGGGACAGGAACTTTGCCAAATGTTGGAATAGTACTCGTAGTACTACATACTACACCACATACTATTTATATAAAACCCACTTGGTTGAACTCGTACTGTACTTATTGGAACTCACACTTGAACAAAAATTACAACTACGAGTGTACTGTGTATGTGTTTTCATATGTATGAAATTTCACATCTTTTCCAGTCTTCTGTACAAAGTTAATGCTGCCAAAGGCGTGAGAGTCCTTTTCTTGGAGAAAGGAGAAAAAGAAATCTAAGGTAGTAAAATTTTACACTCGAATAAACCCGTTTAGACCATTTTGAAAGTTTACTCTACGGAGAAAGTCCACTGGTCTGTGTTCAACATTCACCATAATCAGGGCAAAGGCAACACTTGGTCCTGTTGTGTGAGAGTGAGATATTATTTCCCGGGCATCGGTACTTTCACCAAATTTCACTAAAATACTTGTTTCCGTTTTCCTTGCCCGATTTCCCGCTCTTTTTATCAAGACCTCTGTTTGGCTATGTACTAGGTATTCTCTTATTACCTGAAATTTCATATATGTAAATATTATATTTATGTAATTTTGAATAGAGTGATCGGATGGCATTTTAATCAAAAGTCTTTTTATTCTCAAGCGTTCGGATATCAAAGGTTTCATTTTTGAAGATCGAGGCAAAGGTGACGAAATTAAACTGTTGACCTTGGAAAAATGTAATTTGATTGCAATAGTATGTAACGATGAATTTTTTTGATTAAATGACGTCAAAAACTGTTCAAAGGTGTCTTGATATTGCAAATTTGTGTTTGACTTGGTATTATTCTCTCTCGATGTCCGTAATATCAAATAAGCAGATATTAAATTTGTTTGTCGTCTGAGTTGAGTGATCGTATGACATTTTGGCAGAAAGAATTGAAAAAAACCCTTTTTATTCTGGAGGCTTTGGATATCAAACGTTTCGTTTTTCAGAATCAGAGTCAAAATACCAAAGTAAATTGTGAATGCTGTAAAAATATTTTTAAAATGTCACGATGATCAATTCTCGTGATTCATTGTTGCGTGAAAAATGTTTAAAGGTATTTTGATATTTGCAACTTCAAGAATTTTCTACTTGGAAGACTAATTTAACAATTTGAATTTTGAGCGCGGTTTGAACTGCATTATAAGGTGTCTCAAATTCTGAAAATTTGAAATCTTGGACTACTGAAACCAGAAATTAGACTCACGTTTTTATAAATCTAAAACCATTCCGGATATTCGGATAGGATCTTTTATGTTAAGCTAAAACTAACGTCCGGAATCACAGAATGAGTGCAAAAACATGGGTAATTTTAAGATTGCATGGAACCAACCATTAAAGCCCGGGATAAAGTTCTCAACACTTTTAATATTTCCTCAAAGGACGTGATAAAAGGGGTAATTAGGGGTTAATTAGCTTCGTGCATGCACGTGTATGTACATTGGTCTGGTGCTTTCTTCTTAGTATTTCTGCCTTGCCTGTGCAATCTGACAAATCTTTCCTTAAGTTACTTGAGACTTTCAAGGAAACTATTTTCCACGTAAAGCTCAGATCGTGCTAAAACGCTCGGGATTAGTCAGCCAAAGCATCCTGGTCACTATGATAAAAATTTACTGGTCAATTAAATGTGTTTTTAGATGCTTTACTCGCGCTGCCACATTGGCACATTAGATCAATGGTCTCAATAGAATATGCCTTGGCAGGTTCCGATTAAAATATTTTAAATATTCCTAGCAGCGAAATGAAATGTTATGCATAGATTTGTGTACATTTGAGTGGATTCCGCTTTCACATGAGAAATGCTTCCCTTGTTAGAATATAGTACGTACGTACAGTACAGCCATTAAACGGCAGAAGTTTGTATGTGGCCAGAATCCTTGATCTCTTAAAGAGTCACCTATAAATAAAGGAATCCAATATTGTCTTGTTTCTCTGCAGGAGATAAAGAAACTTGCGGCCCCTCACGTCTGACTGCACTAAGGAAGGAGGCTGTGCCCGTATTTCTTACCTACCGTCAATATTATACGGAGCGGATTTTTGGAGAAATTCGTCGTAGTCGTCGTCCAGAGTTCAAAGTGTGTCCAAGACTCACGTCCCGTCGTCATCCTCCATTGAAGAAGACCTAGCGGCAGCAGAAGCAACGACACATAAATACTTTCTTCATAAACCACATAAGAAGAAACGTTCTTTGTCGTGACTGGAATTCTAATCACAAGTCCCTCGAATGTAAATTCTAATGAATGACTTGAGGCAGTCCAACGTCAAAATATTTCCAAGTTTTAAATGAGTTTGAAATCCATAGTCATAGACTGGAGATCTGGACCAGTACCATCCCCGACCCATGATCATTTTATAGTTGCAGCTTATATATAAAAAAAACTGACTAGGCTTGGAACTTAGAGTTTGGATTTAAGTTCTTGGCGTCTTCTTTAAATGCAACGAGGAAAAGGAAACCAGTGCCCGTGACTTAAACTTGCTACTTCCTTTCCTAAACTCTGACTGACTTTCTCCGTATACTTTCACCGACTACATACATACATAGTCTTTTGACTTGACTCCGGACGGGACTTAAGGTTGAAGGATCTAAAGAGGGACATCAGTATTCGTCCGGCAAGCTCTGATTTCTTCTTCTTCTTCTACAACCTCTACGTCTACTTTTACCCATCTTGGTGAATTTCCACTGCTTTTTCTGAAGCACCCAAACCCGTGTTTACTTTCTTCTTCTTCCTCACAAGAGGAAAGCACAAAAGGACTACCTAGGTTTGGACAGAGAAGTCTAGTCTAGTCTGAAGCACTTTGCTCCACCACAACGTAAATAGGAGTTACAGACACTCTCTGAGGCAAATAGACGGAGAAGAGAGAAGAACCCCCAGCTAACTGAACTTTTGAGGAAAAGGAAGGAAAAGTTCTAGTTTGTTTTACTTTTACTTGAAACAGAAGCAAGAGACTAACAGAAAACTAACATAACATAAATGCAGTGCTGTAGTTGTAGAAGTGCAATTCCACTCAGTCCTTTCCATTAAAACCATCGTAAGGGGGTGAAAGGAGAAGAAAACGAAAAAAGGAAAGTGAATTCTACCTGTCTTGAATTATTGAGAGGATCATTGGATGTTTTAAAGCCAAGCAACAGACATCACCATCCCACTCATTTATGATCAAAGAGTTCAAATAAAATAAAATTGGGTCCAGATTCTTCCGTTACGTTGACGTGAGTTTTCTAAACTTACAAGACAACTTCTTCCTTGTGTCGAATATTTTACATACGAAGTGGTTTCTGAACTCTTTCAAACAATAAATCATTAGAGGGCGTTTCTACCTTGATTACTCAAATAGACATTACTAGAAGGGAGTGAAATCTTATCTATTTCGTGCTTAGCCACGAATAATTTACATCGTGGGACATAACGAGACACTCTTCAAGTCGGAAATCTAAACCATAAGTGGCAAAGTGAAAGACAGGGAACTATTCTAAATCTAGTGCTGCTATTTCGAAAGGAGAACTTGAGACCGCTACTGGCGACTTATTTTTCCGACGACATCTGAGATCAAAATTTTCGTTCATTTATTGACAATATATCGAGATGCGAGGGAAAGTGCACATGTACTATGAATCAGGACCAAACTCCAATTCCAAAATGCCTACCGTCCCCTCGCCCCTGTTTCTCACCGGTTTATACTAAGCCACCTCATCTATTAAAGAACTGTCACCTTTTCAAATCGAAATCTTCAGTCAACCATACTTAGGTAAGGACTAGTGGAAGAAATAAGTGCGGGGATTTGAGTTCTAAGGCAGTGCTCTGACTGCTTTCACCGCTTTCTCCTCCTCCTTTTATCTGTAAAGCCCAAACCCGACTGGAAATAAAAGTGACAAACTACTACTACCTCCCCAGTGTCAGCTGTTAAAAACAAAACTCGGAAACTGGAGAAAGTAATACACTTACTGAAACTGGAACTCCCTCCATTCCTTGTTGTGAACTCTTTATTGTGAGAACTAAACTGAGAAAAGTGGGACATCGAGCAGAAGGGCTCAACTCCAAAGTCACAGTCTAGTCGGTCGGAGTGATCTTTTTTGGTTCAGTTGGTGACAAACATGGATTTTTGGTTACAAATCAGAGCAGTTTACACGCTTTGAACTGAATTGAGTTTTGGGAGTTGGACTACTAGTGTGCGACCAGCGGTTCTTCTTTGAAGATTCGATTGACTCGAAAGTTTACGTTCGAGTTTTTGAACTCAAGTGTAGAGCAGACCTTGTGTGCGTGCGTGTCGATATCTTTTTTTTCCAGTCGTCGTCGTTGCGGTCAAAGACTTTCTTTCTGTCTTTCAAAGAATAAATCGCAAGTGACAATCATGAGTAGATTTCTCTCGAGGGGTGTAACTTTGTGTGCAATCTTGGCCATGATGAATCTTCTCCTCATGGCAGCAATTGCTAATGATGGTAAGTAAGAAAAACTAGCCCGATTCTCTTCTTCTTCGCCAAAGTTTACTTTACCATTTTAGTAGCCAAACCAGCAGTCGCCAACGTTTTTATGCCTTGTCGGACATCATCACCTGCGTTCCATCCACTTTCTCCGTATGAACGTACATGGGCTTGAGTACACATTCCGTTTCCACTCATCCTGTATGTCTGTCTTGTACCGGGTGTGTCCAGGGTATTAAAACCCCGACCTCTACATGATAAGAAACGAAAAGAATGGCCTTCATAGGGACAGAATTACAGCAAAACCAGCAGAGGAAACGGTGTATTCATTCAATTCTCATATGTATGTATTTTGGTAAGGCGGCCAGTTTCGATAAATGAAAATTCGTCATCAGAACTGACCAAATTGTTGAAAAATTGTTTAAAATTTAAGCAGCCGGAAAGCTTTATTCGACTTCCGGTTTACAATTTAAGACGACCAGAATTTAAAACTAATTCTAATAATAATTCATTAGTGGCAAATCAAATTTGATGATAAAAAGCTAATCACAATGAAAGACCATTACAGTCACTTGTAAACTTTATTAATTTCATGGAAGAGTATTAATTGAGGTGAAGTCCACGGTCGGGGTCATTCCTCGCGATAAATTCTTAATTTCTGAAAAAGTTAGACACACATTGAACAAAAACTCTTGTAAGTAGACAAAGAGAGTAAATATACGCCCTTTCTAACTTTGTTTGCCTCTGGATATTTCATTACCCCCAACTTATGTACTTCTTTCGTGCTTCATGAATTTTATATGAAGTACACAGGTTATCAGAAACCAGTAATGGTAAAGTTAGAAATTATTTACAAACTGTTGAGCATACGCTCATTCAACCCAGGGCCCACAACACAGGTAACGATTTGTTTTACCACAATAAGAATGGTAAACTAGAAGTGTAAGTAGATAGTTGTTTAGAGGCCTTTGGTTCCGTAAACTGTGTCCATATCCATTTATGAATCTGAAATAGTTAAGTTTATGACTCGGAAGTGGAAGTAGTTCAATATTACTACGAGAAACTGCAACGACCATTCGTCGTAAAATTCAATCTCATAAAAAATTTGCAAGATCGTATGTTTCAGTTCAGTTTTTATTGATCTCAATGAAACCAGATGTTGTCACAGGGGCTTGAACATAAATTCTTCTACCATTTTAGATCCCTGGACCGTCCCACGCTAGCCGGGTCAACAGCTATCAAAATACTCGTCGTACTTACCTAATTTACTTAATGTCACTTGAGTCAGAAAAATGATTCATTAATGTCGTAAAATCAGCAAATACCACTAAAGAATGCTCGGACATGCAGATGCTACTCTGATAGGATCTAATCCTTCTTAAAGTATTTCATCGGAGTACCCACCAAACTATTTTCACTAGAATTGCGCGATTATGGTAATGTATGTAATCGTTAATCAAAGGGACTCAAATTTCAAACATATTAAAACATAAAATATCATGTCCTGTTTATTTTTGTTAGGCAAACTCGTGTGACCCTTAAACCATTCACTGAATTTTGTAATAATATAACTTCTGCATTCCAGTTCACAAGAGACTATCAGAGAAAAAAACACTTCTAGTTTCATATTTGAACCATGGATTCAGTGCATTAAAAATGTTTCATTTCATTCTATTTCCTTCAATGAACAACGTCTGAGACCTTTCTCCGGAGAAAGTCGGGAAACTGCCTTCACTCAAAATAACATTCATACGCGAATGAGTTTATAGAAACTCATAATCTTAACATGCTCTCAAATACTAATGTAGGAATGTAAGGGCGGAAGCTTGTAACAGGAGGATCGCTGTAGAAATAGAGCACGCACATTCTTCTATGACGAGAAAGGCAAGACGGCCAGGCCAGTGAGTAACACGGTGTCAATTATGTATGTATCGTGTCATATAGTTCTATATTTTATGTAGTTGGGATACACGTCTTAACGTTGACTTCAAAATATTTTCCACTTTTCTAATAGAATGGGAACATGCCAACAATTACATTAGATTTTAGCTTAGTTTTTAGATTTTAGTCTTAGTTTCAATTAAACTGGAAAGGCTTCTGGAGATGTTCCTCTCCGAAGTTCTTTCTGTACTTCACCTCAATTTGCGAAAGCATTGCGCAGACAGTGACTATATTTTTTCAAGGTCATTCGACAAGACAATCGCTCTGCAACAAATTAATAGGAAATTATTTTCTACACTGCAATTTCACACGAACGTCTGAAACAGAATAATTCTTCAGTATATTCCAGGTGCTTGTTCATCCGAACATCCAAACAAATAGTAAACAAACTATCAGTACCTAAGGCTGTAATGTTATACACATTTTGGACCCTGCAGTAGTAGTGGCGCTGAGGGAAATGGCAGTTAGACACACACACACACACACACACACACACAAGGAAGCAATGACGTTGAGTGAGTTTAAAAAAAGGGAACTAACATTTTCTTTGAAGAGCGTCTCTAAAATTCTGTTCACTCTACGTTGGTTCTTCTACGTACGACAAGAACTCACCCGCGCGCCCGACCTCCTATTTTTTTTACTTTCTACGCTCTAGTGTATTTGTGTCTGTGTATAAGTGTGTTTTGAGTGCCTTGTTTCTAAACTAGTTTTATTTTTGTGAGTCTTTTACTATGTTTCGTTGAAGGAGCATTAAACGGGCGCGTCAATGATTACCAGAGATCTCCTTCTACCCAATGCAATGTAAAGAATATAAGGCTGGCTACATGGAACTCAACGACTTACTCGATTTTTCCACCAGCCTCCGCACGTACGAATTTTTCTCAAAGAGAAAGTGGAGAAAGCTGTGTATAGACGTAGAAAATTCTGATATACGATATATAACGTTTAGAAAGTGCATATCCTTACACCACGCTTGCATGCCTCGCTGCAATAAAGTGAGATGCAATAAAACACATGATGTCTACGTTAAATTAAACATGTGTTCCAGTCACTTCCTTTAATTAGGCTTAGCACTTAGCCACAGGATCGCGTACACCCCTCTCTGCAATAAAATAAATTGGGCTCTGGGGGTCATGGTGTGTAATGCAGCCGTGCAGAATGGCAAATCGTGTTGATCAGATTTTGCAGTTTTGTAATGAAAGGTTGTCCACAGATATTTCATTCTATTATAATCTAGCCCTGCAGCAACCCATAGCAAAGTGCGTATGCATATAATCACCCTGGCTCACTCGGGTGTGTTAAGTTACGAAGGATGACGCCCGGCCTGGGTGAATATTAAGTGTCATTAAATCTTACAACACTTCATTCGATTAAATTCCGGGACGTAAACACTTCCATCCAGATTTGATGTACTAGGGAAAAGCTCAGTGCGTTCTTAGGATTTAATTTAGTTAATGCAATTAAACGATAAACACTGACAGGTTCCTTAAATTCTATACCCTACAAACCACTCAACTTCCTCGTTACCAAGAATTTTGCAATGCAGTGATTCTTCGAGAATATTCTGAAGGCCATAACGCAAAACCCTGGAATTATTTACCTTTTAGGCGTTTTTAGCGCTGTAACTTAATCAAGTTGTAATTTAGAGTTTGCTTCAATGGGGGTAAAATAGCGACTGTTAGGTGTGCGTCAGGCACTGTGCCAATTGAACCACAGAACCATCATTGAATTGTCTAGAAAAAAGAAGTTTTTAATTTTATTATAAAAACTTTCAACATGTCTGCCACCGTTGTACTAGGGAAATAATTAAGCACCACCCTACACACTGAATTGAAATATTTACACAAATAATTAATGTGAAAGTTTGTGAACTCCTAAATGGAGACTTACAAAATGTTTCACGAATAGTTTATTTCATAAATTACATAGAAAAGAGAGGAAGCAGAGCTGTATTTATCTGCAAAGTTGCTTCAAAAAAGAAGTCATAAACAAGTAATTATTTTCAAATACGAAGCCCCCTCCGAACTTTTCTCTTTTCCCACAAAGCAGAGACTAATTATAGGTTTTTTTATAATTGAGTCTGGGAATCGGAAACTTTTTTTTATTGAAGTCAGGAGGAAAGGTAAGGTACATTTACCAAGGTTTTCCGAGTATAAATGGGTGAAGGTTTTTTTGAAAGAGAACTTTCCTAATTTCAGAGGCTTCCTCAAAACCAGTCCTCCCATTATCTTCTCATCTTCTTCTCTCACCCTCGTCAAAGTTTTCAATCCTGTTCTGTTCGTTCGAATCCAACTTAGACCTAGACCCTTCCTCTTCTACTCTTTTTAGCATTTCTCCCCTCACGATTCGATGAGAAAATAAAAGTCGATTTGATCCGACAGCCAAGCCAAAGCATGTCAGTTCTTCCTTATGCCACATACAGAAGTTCCTTCTCCAGGAGAAAGTGCGAAAACCAAATAAAACTACGCTCATCTCAACTTCTTTATTTTTTTCTACTTTTTTTCTACTTTCTCACAATGGCTGACGTTCCATACATACCTAGTTCCTCTCTTTTTTTATATTCACTCACTCAAGAAACCTAACCTTTCTTATTCTATTCTTATTCTGTACAAACTACTCAATCCAACGACTGACTCTTCTTATATCACAAGGGAACTACTTTACATGTGGCTCCCTTTGTCTTTTGAAGCTTATGAAGCCTCCAGGCAAAGTAATTTCAAGTCTCCTGGTCAAAAATATAAAGATTTCTTTCTGTATACATTTTTCAGTATTCCCTACCCCTCAATTACTAGGAATGCGCACCTCAGTGGAGTGCAAAGACGTTTCAAATTATTTGAGCGTTGGGCTAAAATTTTAACCGCCGACGAATCGGCGTCGATATATTTGTGCGTAGGATTTTCGCCATACGATGATACATTTTGCTGTGGGGTTTGTTTTTTTGATAATGTGGGTATTCCGTTAAAAGTTGCTTCCCTCTTGTAAGTGTGTGTGCATATTCTGTGTCGTTCTCGGTATGTGGATTTCTTTCGACTCTAGTATCTGGTTTGCATGCTTGTCAGTAGTTATGGATTTAGGGTGAGAAGAGAGTGCAAATAATAGGGAGGAAAGGCCAAGAGCAGCATAGAAAAGAATGACAAGATATAAGTGAAAGGCTTCCTGCTTTCTCCAACCAACCGCACTATTCTTAGGAAACTCAACTTTCTTTTCCTCAACAGTTCCCTTGGTAGAAATATGACTTTTACCCTTTTTCCTTCAGTCGGTTGAATTTATTTACAGGCGGTGAAATCAGTGTTGAGCAGTCAACCTTAGTGGTATATCTTAGTCATAGTGGCAATTTCGGGATTGGGATAAGCAGCACTACTTAATAGAATAGCGGTCCTTGCTTGACTCTGCCTTTCCACTCACCTTCAATGTAGGGTTATCTGTAGTCAGGGATTTAAGGTTCTAATTTAAGTTTCTGGGATTTAAGACGAATTGATTACGCCTATGAAGGTGCAAATATATTTCTGAACAGTACCAATGAATAAGCAGAGAGTGTTAGAATATAAGTTTTTAAGCCGTTGTAACCATGGACGTGATGCCATGGTCTGTTTTTCAAGGAAGTCTTTTTTCTATTCGCTTTATTTCCAAGTTTTAATTTAATGAAATTTTATAAACAAGTTTGTACTAAAATGCTCTCCACTCTCAGCTTTATCCATTTTATTCACTACAAATTATTCGAGGCAAATGCGGACGAGAAGCGATTTTCCGGAAATATTGTTTAAAAAATATATTTTAGTAGTTACGTGTTCAAACGTAGCCCAGGATTATAGCGGAATTACTCCAATTGACCCCCTGGTAAGCCATTGTGAGCGTGGAGCAAATTTTCAAAAACCCGGGAACATAGATTTAATAAAGTGTGTATCGGAGAAAACTCAATGAGGTTCTATTGTTTGGGCAGAAGTGCTCGGCTGACTCCTACAACTTTGCATTATTATATCCTTTTATACAGAAAACCCTTCTTTTTTTACGAGATTGCCTGGGAATGTATTCTCAATACAAGCAAGTATTTGGGAAACGACAGAGAAAAAAGGAATTGAGCCTTGCAATCCTCACACAGTATGCTATGGCATGGCATGGCCTTATTCTAGAGGGTAATATAAGTCGAATATTTCTTAGTCTACATGGCCACACTGGCACGAGCAATATACGGAAGATAGGTTTTCGGAGAGGCAAGCATATTAGAGATTTTTTATGACAGTCTCGTTCTGCTCTCCGATTTTCTTACTATCTATCCCATCCTTGGCATTTTTTTTGACTTTTCGACTTTCTCCTGACGATTTCCCCTTTCTTATGCCCCACCATGCGGTGGACGACTTGGATTTCGATTCCGTTGGTAGTGAGAATAGTAGAAGGAAGACACTACTCCGCATCTGCATGGCATTATTCGAACAATGTTCTCAACACGGTTTCGAATGCATTCTCGAGAATAGGAAGGATCCACCTTCCATCGTCCATTTTACGGCGTACTTAACTCACTTTCTTACTTGAAATATATGTAGGTATGTCGGAATGGAACTCACATCAGAGTAGGAAGAAAATTTTTCTCTAAGGAAAAGAATGTTCCAAAAACTTAACTTGTATAAAAGAGCTGAGCTGAGCTGAGCTATGTTTATGTGGTGGGCAGACGGGTTTCAATAACATCCACTCTGCATTATAAAGAAGTGCTTTATTACTCAGTTTAGGCCCAATATAAATGAAAATATGGATTTCACATATGTGCTGGACCAGTATGTTCTGAGTTTGACTACTGCCCTGCACTGGCGTCTCAGCCACTGCTCCGTACGTAAATGGCTATGTGAATTACTGTTTGCTCCCTCCTCACCACTACTTTCTCTCAATGTGTATGAGGTTTAATGTGAATTCATAAATTAGATGAAATTTCTTCTCTTCAGTCTCTTCAGCTAGAGCTTTAAAAAGTTTTTATACGTCTAACGTACGTATATTGAACTTTTACTTTCTCCATGACCGCACGACTTGGAACGTTGACTTACTTTCACCACTAATTTAAGGTAATTTATCGGCTACTGACACTGTCAGACTTAATTTTCTGTACTTTAGAATTAGGATTGTCCATATAGCAATAAACGGGAATAATAATTTATTTTTCTTGTAATAAAGAAAATTTCTCTCTATATGAATCCGTTACGTTAGGAATTTGAATGGACATGTTCTTGTGGAGATTAACTGCAGTCCTGGTGACCCACATGGAAAATATGCCTTTGTACAAAATTTTCTTCCATGTATCTTCATATATGCAAAAACGCCCAATCACTCAAGTCTTCCATAGTAACTTCTGATAATAATTTGACAATTTGATTTTAATATAAGTTCTCTATACATTGTAGAAGTAATTCAATATACAAGGATGGTTGGACTTTTAAGAGAATTTGTAACACAATTTAATACTTACAGTAAAAGTCTAAACGTAGTGGATCGAGTCAATATTAGTCGAAGTCAGTAGTATACGTGTAAGGTTAAGCTTGTTTACATATGCATACGCCGCAAGTACTATCCCGTGTTTTCTTTTCCCTCTTCATGTGATCGAATTGATACATAAGAAGATTTCCTTCGCTTAAGCCCTGTTTTCGCGCCCAAAGGAGAATTCAATTTATAGTCAGCCCCGCAGAGTGAAAGTTTAGCCCAAGAAATTAAGGTTTCCTAGCTTTCATCGTCACTCTTCCCCACCGTCCCTACCCAGGAATCCAATTACAAAATTTGCCTTCAACTTTATTTCCAACCAAGTACTATTGACTTCTGCAATGCAAAATATCTGGGAACTTATATACGCATTGCGGTGAATTGCATATACAATATATGTATGTGTGTGTGGTGAAATTAAACAGTCAGAAACTTAGGGAACAACCCTTTCGTTTACGCTTTTGCTTTCCTTGGTCATTGCCTCAGGGAAATATTTGTTCCACAGAATACTTTATTGAAAAAGTGCAGTGCAATAAATCTGGGTAGCTTCGGAACAAAGAACAAACGCCGAGTTGCGAAATTCATCCATATGTTGCAGTCTTGTTTCAGCTTTATGTTTTTAAACAAAATGGATTTGGAATTTTATTGTTTGCAAACTTTACAACTTCTTACAGTAAAGCAATTCTTGGGCAAATGAAGCATTTTATTTTATTTTTATAAAGGACTGCAAAATAACGGTAATTAAAATTTGCAAACTATTTGGTCAGTAGCGTGAAGGACTGCAACATGTTCATAAGTTTAAATGCCTTGCTAACCATTACAGAAATGTATGTAGCAACTTTTGTCTAGTCATCTCATTTGTCCATTCATCAGGCACAGATTTATTGAGGGCTATGAAAACGGATTGGAAGTTTTGATTTATTGTATGACGGGCGTGGATATTCGTCGCATATATTTGAATTATATCGCCACATGACATGTCAACCGAGTAGACTGACTACTCCTGCGTCTACTCTCAGTTTTCTCTAAACTATATATTCGATTTCAATTCGAATGAAATGATTTCTCATTTCATTTCTTATATATTTATTCTTTTCCTTCCTTCCTTCTTTCTTTTCTCTTCTTTTGTTCAATTTGGCTCAATTCAACCGAATTCATTCACTTCATACGTCTGTCTACCACTGCTTCTTTGAATCTCTCTATTATTACAAGAGTGGAAATGCAATGGAATCCCCTTGTGTGTCAAAAAGTAAGTGAAGTGTGTCCGGAAGAACCTCTTGCATTTCCACGCACGCTCCAATGTGTACACTCTGCATACACACACATTCACAAGTCAGGGTTTAAAAAAGAAATTCACTTTACGTTTCACTCTTCGTTTTTGTTGAAATTGGAATGTAATGAAGGTTTTCGTTTTCCCTTCCGGGCGCCAGGCGGGACCAAAATTGACAAGGGTTGAGGAAATGAAATAAAACTTTTTATGACGATATTTATACGAGAATCGAAAGCAGAATGAAAATCAGGACGGGTGCGAGTGGCTGGTGAAAGAGTATTTGGATGAATGAAATGTGATGAAATGAAATGAAAACTCTCGCGAAACTGGAGTCGGGTTAGAATTGTCTATGGGGAGAGAACTTGGGCCGGATATTCAATTCAAACCTGCGGCATACAAGACATACGTGTAAATGTATGCTTGTGGCCGACCGGATTTCAATTTTATGAGTCCATCATTTTGTAGGGGGTTGTCCGAACACGGTAATGAAAAGTCTCAGACATGCATAAAATAACTTCAGGGAAACAAGACTAGATGGGCATTTGAAAATTAAATTTATTAAATTCTAATTCAGTTTGAACAAAGTTTTATGAGACGGTGCTTTGGCGGCAGTCAGAATCCTCACAGCACATCATTTGTTCATGAAAGACATGCTTAATTATGTACTATTGCCATTCACTCCAAACGGCACAAGTTTTTTGTTGGGCCCTTTTATTGAGAATCTCACATTTATGAATAGATTATTCTGCATCCGTTCGTTACAGCAATTATGGTGTCCAGAGTCCTGTAAAAGACACTTTACACTTTGTACCAGTATAACTTTGATGTACGAATTCTTCGAATTTCCTGTTATTCTAGATTTCAAGAGATCGGCTGATAAATTAGCTGTTTCAGTTGATTTTAGCTATCTTATTTTTGACTCGACCCATTATGCATCAGCTCCACTACTCCATGCCTAATTTCCAAAGCAAAAACAGTTATGTGAAAATAGATCCTGAAATTGTCTTGAGAGAATATTTGCTCAGTCTAGCGCATAACGGAAATTCGAAAAATAACTATGTAAATGTGCATAGTATGAGAAACCTTAGCTGGGAAACATGCTTTCCACTAATTACCTTCCACAAACCCCACATTCCCTGTCATTTGCCTGAATTTGTCAATTCAATAATGGATGAGTGACTCAAGTGAACTGGTCTGGGTTTTGCATACAAAATGAGTGAGTGAACTAATCGTAAGCAAACCAAACCAAGTAATGTGTTTTCTACAATATTGATTTCTGTATAACTAAAGTAAGGAAGTGGAATGTTGGACGTGGACGCGCTGAACGATCACATAACTGTCTTGTTTTCTTCATCTAAAGTTGAACCTAATAGATCTCTCATCCACTAGTTCGTTCTAGTTGAATGCAGAATAGCATGTGTTTGCCCATAAAGGAAACGCATTAAATCCAGATTAGTAGTTGAACCCTATTGAGCGGGGAAAGAAGAAGGAAAGTACTGTAAAGGGGAAAAACCACTAAAGAAATGTCGAGACAAGACTTAGAAAATAGGAGAAAATGAGGAGAGAAAGAAAGGGAAAGAGTTTGTCTTCCGCTATTTTTTTCGACGAAGAAGGAGAAAGCGGATAAAAGTGTCGACGCACGCGGACGTCGAAGAAAAGTGCATGAGTAAAATGAAGAACGTGTCGCATAAAGCTCAGAGATTTCCTCGGCAAATGGCAAAGGCAACACAGATGAAACTCCTTGGACTTGGTATTATATGCCTAACCAATTATTTTTTTCTTGTAGAATCTCCTACACTTCTTCTAAGACCTAGAATTAAAGATTTCACAGGCTCATCTGCACGACAAACAGTCCTTGGACTTCTGGGACTGCTATAAACACTGAAAGACCGAGTCTTTTAGGCGGCAGACGACGCGCGTCTACTTTAGGGGGATCAGTTACACTACGTGACTTGTCTTCTGCCTCCTCAATTCGTAATCGGGGAGTGAGAATTTAATACCTGCTTTTAAGAGAGTTCATTTATAGATAATGAAATCGTTGAGTTCTACGACTACTACTTTAGAACCTCATTGGTCCTCACTTCCTTCTTAAGATTCTTTTACTTCTACGCTAACATTCTTTAAACGTGTTGTGCACGCTTCTCCGGATTTCGGTGCGTGAGCTATACTCTGCAGAATGTCAATGACTCTTTGATCTCCGATTTGTCCTCTGATCTCAAATTTTGTAAAGAAATCTACTGTCGAAAGATATCTACTCTTTTATAGTAGGGCATATTTAACGGAATAATGTATTGCTGTGCTACATAATTAACTATATATTACCGAAATGCACAAACGTAGCTGAAGTGATAGTTACAATAATGTTAATTGGCAACATAATTTGCGTCTGTCTGGAAAATAAACATGGGAAATTAAATATGAATCTAGTATTAGGAAAAGAGCACGTTAAAAGACATTGCGTGGCAAAACATAATACGGACTGACAGTACAAATATCCTTGAATGTTAAATTTTTTACTGTTTCGTACAATCTGCCATTATCCTAATGCTCAATGTAGAATTTATAATTTCACCATGCCATGCCTCCTGCCTGACTTCTTCAATACCGTCACCTTATCCGTAATCATCAATTTTCTTAGGTCGAAAAGCACGCCATAAGCTCCCATTTTGGAATTCGATGAAATAGAATACGTAGAGGTTGATTTACTGTCAAATGAATGGTTAAGATTAGACATCAACAGTGAATGGACCATTGGACTCAATATAACCTAAGATTAGTTCAATACAATAAATCCGCCCATTAATCAAATTCTTGACTCGTTCTCCTTATCTCTGCGCATTTTCGGAGGTGTCCTTGTGTCCTCACACAAATCACATTAAGTTCAAAGAACACCCATACCTCCTATTGCCTTTCTTGGTTTCTCATATTACGAAAAAGACATCAGAAGAATGCTTGAGGTTATTGGAGGTACGGTAAAAAAAATGAAGCCAACCAATCCCGTTCATTGCTTAGGTTTGGTCTTTGGTCTGAACCTTATCTTCAAAAGACGAAAGACGACAAACTAGAGGTTGCTGAAACGGTAGACAGTAAGTTCCAGTTTCAGACTAAAACTCGACTACGTACTAGGATCCAGATTTTCTAGGCGAGACGAAGAAAAGTCTGTCCCGTACCTTTCTCCAAAAGGAAGGAAGGAAGGAAAAGTAGTTTATCTTTGCTTTCACTTTTTTTCTATTCCGATTCTGGTATGTTTCAATGTTTGCATGCTACGGCGTAGTAGTCCATTGCGTTTCGTTTACTAGTCTAAAGCCCCAATCCCGAGCTACATACCTTCAGGGTGGTCCAAAAGAATTGCGAGACAGAACATGTGCCAAACTAAAGTATCCTTTTACTAATCGTAATTGTAATTTGAGCAACCATTCTCCTAATCCTGTATTGGCGTGCCTTATCTCTCAAATTCTACCCAGGGCTGTTTGTGTAAATACTATCACTTGTGTCTGGAAAATAGGTCAATGCAATCAAATATTGTACATGTAAGAACTATAATTAAACAAATATTGAATAATAACAAACGTACATTTCGAAAAAAAATACCAATTAGTACAACCATGTGCTTTTTTGGTGTACTTCCCCTTTGATATCAAATTCACACAAAATATGGTTTCATGTAAAGCAGCTTTTAAGTATTTAAATTGAAAGTGCTCTATTTGATCCACCCTGTACACCGTGCGTAAAACAAACTAACAATGGTAGACAAATGTAAGACTAAACATACGTCATGTAGTTGTCTACACACTCAATTGGATTCATGCGTGTGCATTCCTTAGCATCTTCTACCGTGCGAAATGAAACTTGACAGAAAAATTAATCCGGTTCATCAACCAAGGTAAGTGGAAAGTTTGTGTAAGAGGAAATTGATAAACGGAGTGTCATTTGCACACGAAATCAGAATTAAAAAATTTGTACAAAGTTGCAGGTCAGAAACTATTATTTTACCGAGTTAACGATAGCTTTGAATACCACAAGTTAATGCATGTGTGTGTCAAACGTGAAGAGTACAGAGAAATGTCATTCGAAAATCTAACGTTATGCTGAGATGCCGCAAATATCAACAAGTGTCCGTTCCACCAGGTGGTAGTGTAATAAGGATTTGCACGAGGTGTAACATTCTTGACGGACACCAGAATACGCACACTTCAACTTTAAAATTACGTGATAATTGATGTTCTCATTATTCTGGAAAAAGGCGGTTAGCAAATTATAGCGATAAGCAAAGTTGAATCATAATAATATCATGTTGCTCATCTGAAATTCAAGCACGAAAGAACAAGCTCTAGCACTTCAGGTCATTCACGTGTGGCACAATTCCTCCCATATATATGTTTGACTACTTTATTTCAGGAAGAAGGAAAACAGAATCTCACAATCTTGGCAGGCCCACATTTTCAAGGCACTAGATCCTTACTAATAGTGGACTTTGTAACTGGAATCCTAGATAAACTAGTCAGAATACCGTAGTTGCTGGTAATGCTGGTATATCAAGTCTCTCTTTGCTTTCTACACGTACATGATTGTTTGTACTATAAATGTATATCTACGTGTCCTCCCACCTGCGCCCTTCAGTTAAACTCGGGGGTTGTCAGGAATAATTGAGGCATATGCTTCGTAAAAGCAATTATCTACATTGTAGTTAGCTCTTGGTGTCCGAATCTGGCAATGTACATACGTGTTTTTTTTCTGGAAATGTAAAACCCGGATCCTAGGGGTGGATTAAGTATAATGGGTTATACACCACCCTGTACTGCCTGTTGCTGTTGTCTGTGTTGACTTTTGGATCCATTGTTGAGTAAATCAATTTAAGTGGATCCGACTCCCACATTACCTTGCAATGCATCAAACTTTAATTAAAACTTCAAAATTGCATTCATTGCATGTGTTATTTTCAAAACCATTGAAGCATATAATTACCGACCTCTGGTCCTTAGTACACCAGTATTAAAACCAAAGTAGAGCATTTACATGGGAGCGTAACTGAATTCGGATACCAGTAGCTATTAATAATTAATTCCTTCCATGAATGAACCTTATTTTAGCCACTACACACAATCGAATCAGCTCGTCGACGAGGGAGGTTCTTGGTTGGCTCAGGGAAGATTGCGATTGCTTCAGCCTCCGGATTTATGACCAACATATTCAGTATTATGTTAACTTATTCAGAATTTGAGCGAAAAAGATAAGAACAACTGGATTTGCCCTAATCGGTCATGCTTATTGTTGACACAAAAAAACCAATTTCGCGTATACAAATACGTGTCAAATATTTGCCAATTCTTTCGGTTGAACTGTCGATTGTATACCACTTTAGCTAAGGCAAGTCCGGTAGGTATAATAAAGTGTCATTTTGAAGTTCAGGTTGTGTAAAATTTCATGCACGATCTTGTTCACGCCCAGTTGAAGGTGTCAGCCATATGTATTCCGAAGGTCAATATCAGCCTTTCGGCATTCGAAGGGAGTGGAGTCAATACTGTCCAGGTTACCCTCTCATTACATACCATGCCTTAAACTTGGCAAAGCACTCAGCCACATAATATTCAACGAACTGTTTGAATCTCCCCACTTCTTAAGCCACAGCTCCTTCACCACTTCAATGTCGTCGACACTTTTTGCTAATTGTAATCAGGTGATGTCAGCCCTGATTGTCCTAATTTCATCATCTTTGATGTGCAAATCGTCTGTCGATATTCCTGAAAATGTGAGACCTACAGTAGATGCCGGAAAGGGATACGTGCCTAGTGCACAGTTCAGCAGAATTTGAGAAAGTAGACGTACTAGAAGATTTCATTATTACATTAATGACTGCAAGCAAGGCTGATCAAGGATGTCACTCACGATTTTAATTGACCAATTTTGGGACTTAAGATGTAAAATAGACTTTAGTGTCCAGAACACAGTGGTGGGTTCCCTTGTCAGACTTTCCTGAATAAATGAAGGAAAACCACCAGTCGACGTTTCTCATTGCCTTACCACGCGCTCCATGCCATTCCGTTCAGGAATTGAATGCGAAATCAAAGTTATTTCCTTTCCCTCGTACGGTCGAGACACTCATGAGGAAAGGAAATGAGGAAGAGGCGGCGGCGGATTCATAAATACCTCTAGGGCGGATGATGACGATAATAACAAGAAAAGGAAATGGGGGCTAGTAGCGGATGGTATCTTTATGGAAATAGTAGAAGAATGAGTTAATGTATTCATATAGGGGAGAAAAGATGAAGATAATGTACTTATAAATTTACTCCTCATGGCTCTTTCTTCTTCCCCAAAAACTTCATTCGGTTACAGCTTCATACAGTCAGCCAAGACTCCAAGGGAGTCAGCCAGCTCTAGATAGCCCTCTCTTCATTATCAAGCACTTAAGCTTTTGTATTAGAAATTTATAATACCATTGGGAACATTGCTTTGTCTTCCAAACATGGATCCTTAGCACCAGACATAACCAGCTACGAGCTATAAGACGACTACTAGGTTAACACATCATAGAAAATTTATATGTTAAGGTTACTTTGAAACCGATCTGGGAGACCTAAAGCTAGACCTTTTCATATACGTTAACGCTAAGCTGACCCCGGTCTTTAATTGACTCAATGTATATAGAAATCATAGGATTTCGAGTCTGCTCTTGTTTTAGATTTGAAGCACACAGTATTTGCGTTTCACATTTAAATTGGTCCTGTTAGAATGCAGGCAAAGTTTGGTATTCAATATCTGAGGTGAGCGAACTAGTGAATCCAATACCGGTATTGAGAAACCAAAATTTTCGGTAGAAAACGGTATTACCAAAACCGGTATATGAAAAAAATTAAAATTCTGGTAGTATCAAAACCGGTATTCATAAAGCTTAAAAATTTTGGTAGTACCAAAACCGGGATTTGAAATAATTGAAGAAATCGGTAGCACCGAAATACCGGTATTGCAGGACCAATACCGGTATTTTAGCTAAAAATACAGTATTCCATGTTTTTTTCATACAACAGCTTCCAGATTCTCAATATCTCAATTATTGCACAGCAGGCACGATTTACACGGATGGTACTACCTAGTAGTAATGCCAGCTTGTAACAACACGCAGAAATATTACTGGTTGAGAGTTGTGAATCCAATATTGGTATTCAGAAATTATAGAAATACCGAAAATACCGGTACTTTCGGTAGAAACCGGTATTCGGTAGTACCGAAATGCCGGTATTACGAAAATCCGTAATACCGGACTACCGAAATACCGGTATTACAAAAACTGCGGAATACCGGACTACCGAAATACCGGTATTGAAAAACTCACCGGCATTGCATTCACTAGAGCAAACTGTAGAGGCCGATTACTACAGTTTGTCAGGGTGAGTTAAAAAAAAATTGTTTGTTTCGCTCATGATACCCCTTAGGTCCTTACGCCAGAGGCCTGAGTTGTTTTTTATTCAAATTCATAGTTTGACATGGTTATAGGTTTTAAACCTCAAGGTACTACCCATTTGGACCGGGCGGATGGAGTGCCCGGTATAGGAAAACCCAGAGGGAAAACTCGCTATATAGCACTGCCCAGACCGAGGATCGAACCCCGTACCAGTAGTTTTTGTAGGATGAGAATTCAGAACACTCACCACTACACTACCATGTCTTAGACAAATAGTATTACAAATTGTCTTAGACAATTATTTATTATGTGTTATTATTTAATACTCAAAATAATAGGCACTTGTTTATATTGATTCTTCCATGTCAACATTTGAGTAACTATGCTAAAATATGCGCCTATTATTTTGAGATGGACATTAGTTATTTTTGTCCAGAAGTGCCATGATATCGTGATAAGATCGAATGACCTCCAGAATACTCAACTTCTGTCCTCTCACTGTTTGCTATTCAATAGTAACACATTCTGAGCTTTGCCCTTAACATACCCTTTAAGATAGTTGTTCTGGGCGATTCTATTGAGTCAGTCAGTCTACAAAGGTTTTATAGGCCGGGAGGAATGTAACTCTTTAAACTTTCTTAACAGAAGATCTTAATTACCGGAGTGCTGGCCATGGCCATAGAGTTTTATAGAGATCAAATATCAGAGAATGTAGACTCCGGGCAATGGCCTGGACTTGACTAGTCCACTTTCACTTGTTTGTGATAAGTTCAAAATTTAAAATTAGGATTGGATAGGAATCAGGTCCAAAGACCGAGGACGTAAACCAATTGGAGCGGTCTTTAATTGGAGTAACATGGAATGTTAACATTGTAACTCCCGGACTCACATTACTTTCAAACTCAAGCCACCTTAAATTAAGGAACCGGAAACGGGTTCCCTCGGGCACAGGGAACAAGTAGACGAAGAAGAAGGATATTCTAGAATAGATGTGAATGTAAATTCACCTTGAATGACAAAGGAGCTCATTACCAAGTGTTTATTTTAGGGGGCTTAACTTTCCCGCTTAATTCCACATTCACTTCCTCTGAAAAACGGCAGGAGAAGATATAGGAGACGGGAGTAAAGAGTCAGCTTTCCGAAGGAGAAAATCCCCAGAAGCTAAACTTTAAAGCTGCCAAAGTGTCCATTGTCTCCGGAAGACTTGCATTGAATGTGAATGTGAAGGGAAATGGACTTGATTCGGTTCGGTTGAAATAAGGTGGGGCGTATAACATCACCATACTGTATTCCTACAGGGTAGATAAAAATGATCATTCTAGATGGATGAGATTGAACTGAATTCACAAGCATTAAGCTAATTTGACCAGAATGATTCCTTACGTTTTTGGATTTAATGATAAACAGCGAAAATTTCATCACTTTCTCGATAGGGATACATGGAGAAAGCTGGGAAAGACCTAACTTAATTACTTAGAACTGGGAGAAACGCCAGTCCGTTCGGACGGGTATCCCTAGAAGTAGGAAGCGAATTTAAGTATCAATCCAAAAATAAATAATCAAGGTTGCCAAGCAATGCAAAGGAATCAACTTTTCTTTCTTCCGAGTCAATTCCATAATCATTTAGTGACATTTCTAAGTCTATTTGTATTTACTAGGCGACTTCTGGATATTAGCATCCCTGCCTTGTGATTCCATTCCACATAGCCCATACTCCCACTTTTCCAAAATAAACAATTCCAAGACGTCTTCATAAAATGTATATCCCAGTTTTCCCTGAAAACCATTTCCAATAGCCAACTTCTAAAAATGTATATTCAATTTTTTTCCAAAAACCATTTCCAAGTCTACTTCATAAAATGTATATCTCAAGTTTTCCGCAAAAACCCATTCGCAAGCCTATTTCATGAAATGAATATCTAATTTTCAAAAAGAAAACATTCTCAAGGCTGCATAATATATGTATTTGTATCCCCCTTATTTATTCACCGTACTACCCAATAGTGATGTTCCTAAGTAATCTAAATTTTCTATAAAACTTGTGAGACACCATGTGACAACTAATTTACGAAACACCCTCTGGTGGAGTCCATTCTTTGTCCGAACTATTCATTAGTATTTATCTCTAGGAAGTCTCAGTCACCTCTGACCTTATCAACCAATTTGTGAATCACAAATTCGCCGCACTTGTTGTTTGCGTCAATAACCCCCATCACGCCGTTGGGCAGAAAAGTGAAATAAATCCCATGCACTAGTTCGTGAAAAATTATTTTCGATATTTCGAAATTAAATAATTTTTTAAACGTTATTTGAACTTAGGATTTAGCCGATTAATTTGTGATTTATAGCCAGTATCGTTTTTCATTGTCGACTGTGGATTGCGTATGTATCACAAAAAATTGGTCAAATTCACCTTGAGCGACAAAGGAGCTAATATGTACCATCCACCGTCGATAAGGGTAGGCGATACCGGCTTAGTAGAGCGCGGTTACTAGTAGAGTAAATAGTAATTCAGAGAACAAAGTAATCCGATCAAAACCGGGAGCATTTACTCTGCCCCACCGTGTATACTTTTTGAAAATACGCACGAATTCTATTGGTACGGTTACAGTTCGTAGTAAACCCTTACGAACCACTGAGAAAGGATTTGGGTTTGGGGAAATGGGGTAGAAAATGAAAAATAACTGTGTCTGAAAGTATTTTTCACAATTCCGGCTCGACAGTATGGGGGGAGAATAGGGCAAAAAATGCATTGAGTACAACAATTGAAAAAACATATTTTTTAGGCTTTAGGATTCCC